>JANTBZ010130710.1:0-15115 GCA_024741255.1 Exechia fusca | reverse complement strand
ACTTTACTGACCGGAATTCGAAATACTGACTTTTTACTGACTTTGTCAGTATACTGACCGAGTAGACACCCTGACATAACTTGACCTAGAACAATTCGTGAATACTCAAATGAATGCGAATGAAAGTGTCTACACATCCTCATCTTTCGAAAAAATTAAAACAAATCACCTAGCGAATTAGAGCTTGGTGATTTCTCCGTATAAAAACGGAGCGGCCTTTTCAAGGCGTCGTAAGGCGAAGATAAGACTTAAGACACGCGATGTTTAGATCATAATAGTTTGTCCTCCACAAATCTTGAAAATACGATTTTTTGCATGTTTCAAGTCAACTAATCGGGGTAGTACAAACGGTGTTAACTCGTTGACTATCGATAACTCTCGGTATCGTCGATTCTTCCTTTCAATTGACATTTCCATGCATTCAACATGTGCAACAATACACTCACATAACCGTGTAATTTTGTATGATCTTGTCAGTAAATGTACTTGACTTTATGACTCTAATTATGAAAATAAACGTTAATATAGAAAAAAATAAAAATAAATAAAAAGACACGAGGCACTCAAGTGGCTAGCAAAAATCACCAGTAGGAGGTTTAGGGTTGAACACGTCGCACAGTTGATTTTTGGTACAATGACAATTGCCTTACTATTAATTCCACAGATTGTGTTATTCAATTTCCAATATCGATCGTTCCTCCTGACAACCCCTATTCCACTTCTAAACCGAGCAGCTAGCACTAGCGACCGATTCGCGTGCGCGATTATCAAAATATGTAATTAGAATTGCGCTGGTGCGCGAGTGCGCTCAAGCGACTCAGGAGAGCTCTTGCCCTAAATCGTACCGAACCAAAATTACGCGAAACTCTCTCGAGCTGCAGACTCTCGCTAGGGGATTACACGACACACGCTGTAAAATGTGCTCGCGTACGTATCATTCAAAATGTATGTGTGTTCATGTGCTAAATTTTCACCACATGGATTAGAGACGGGATTCGCCGCTCCGCCGCTTGGACCCGCGTCGACACACACACACACTCACATAATTGTCATTTGGAGCCGGAGTTGGAGTCGGAGAGCCGGAGCAATATCGGCGACGACAAAATACTCCGCCGTCTGCCGTCGACGGTGGATGCAGCGGAGCATTTAATATCTTTATCGATTCGGATGGTACACATTAGATAGCAGCGCGAGCACAACATGACCGAGGATATTTATAGTCGACAGCAATGTGGTAATGGTGGAGGTGGAGGTGGAGGAACAGTGGCAGCGACGACGACGAACATTACGCAGAGTGTCCACCGAGCGAACGAGCGCGCGAACGGGTACAAGGAATGCGTGTGTAATGGACACACACACACAGCATACAAACTGGGAAACATCGGTACGGTTATAGAGTATTAGGGCGAGACTATTTTAGAATTTAACTTCGATAGGATTCCCATTTTTCTGTTGATCAAATCGTTGTACATTTCAATACATTTCGAGAGTTCAATTGGATGCCTATTACATGCCACAAACATAGCCTATTTTCCTGACAGCATTCGAATCACACAATGAATTTTTATCTTCATTCGAATAAGTAAACGAAAGATTTACCAACTGTCAATGTCATGTTTAGCAGCGACACCAAAAATTAGCAAAGACATCTTACCTTTCTCCACGTACACTCACCAAATGAATTGAAATTCAATTAAAAAATCGCCTGAAGTTTCACTTCCCACTGAAAATTGAATTTAAAAAACCGTCTGAAGTTACACTACTCGCAAACTTACGATGTTTTGTGGGTGTTTTGACAACGAATACCATGTGCGAAAGAGATAGAACATATTCATTTCTCTCTATAAAGATATGTCGCCACTTATCCAGGCACTTTACTTTTCTTGGCCGTTTTGACTATAAGAGGAAAATATTTAACATTTAACTAGTCACGGCCTAAATAGTGTGAGTATGTGCTCGCTGGTGTGCGTTTCCGAGGACGCCGTTTGTTGTTTGGCATTTGACGACGCACGTCAGAGAGAAAAGGTACTTGTTCGGTGGCAACACGAACGGCAAACGTCGGGAAGCCTACGTCAACGACGTCGTCGACACAAACGAACGTCGCAGCAAATGAGCGGCGAGCGAGTGAGCGCACGGCCACCGAACGATGTCACATAATACATTACGACACACGCAACCGGCCTGCGCCGTGTCCTACGTCGTCCATTTCCCCCCAGTGCGCGGATGCCTGACATTAATTGGGACAATGGACGCGTGCGGTTGCTAACGAAACCATGGACGACGGTGTGCACGCGTCCATTGTTGTGCGTGTGACTCCAACAATAAGCGGAATGTGAGTAGCGGCTGGAGCTAGCCGCCAATCGTGGCGGCGTGACTGAAACATGGCGTTGCCTGGCAGTGAGGCGGAATAAACCAGCTTGACTTTCAAAATATATGACACACAATTCTGACATGTATTGGACATTTGATATTTGAATTTCATTGAAGATACGTTTTCGAAGAAACAAAAACTTAAAATGAAATGCATGTGGAACAATGTTTTCTAAAGGAACAGGTGCGTCTAGAGCCATAACATGTCTTGAGAAACAACCGAAATAAATCTTAAGTGATTTTCCGTCCATTTGGACACCAATAGCGCACATTTCCAAATGTAGCAGTTACCTACGAAAACATAAAATTGCTGTGCGACGAAATAAACTGATTCGCGTAGGTATTATTTATATTGTTTATCCACACTTAAACCCCAACAAAACCTCTGTTCTGTACTGGTTCACGTTATGACCATTTGTGGGCAATCAATTGTCATTGACCATCGTAAAGATCCGAATCTGGTCGCACAATTACGATCTAAAAATACTCTAATGCTTCTACTTAATTCGGAAAGCGTGCATCAGCGATAATAACATAATGTGTGTGCGTTGTTCGCCAACGCTTCTCGATCGGAAACAGTGTGAAAAATGCATCAATTAGCATTAAAAATGCAATTCAATCAGTGGCGGCCGTTACTCTAACACGTAATCGATAAACGACCTACTGCACTCAGAGTTAGCGAACGAGCGAGCGCGCAACTATTATGCAAATTAATGCAAAGGCGCAAATGCATTTAGCGCATGTGTGTTACGCGCGAACACACGCACACACGCAAACACGATTACATTTGCACACAGCTGTTAGCAAATTGGACGTGAGTGTTTCTGCGATAATTGCGCCGCCATGAATCGAACACGAAATACGGTTCTATCGAAATTACGTTTTCGAGTGTATTTTAATGCGTTATTGAATTATGATTAATTTTGCGGCTCAATTCAGAATTTATTATTGACTATATACCGTCTGCATTCTGTGTATACAAACAAAACGAACCTTGAAGGGCAGCCGACGGATATTTGCATTGGTTCGTCCGAATTATAACTGTACGAACGCTGACCCGTACAACATTTTCGAACCAGTTGAATAACCGGTTCGCGTTGGTATCCGGCGGACATCGGTTTGACTTCCAACAAAACCAATAATAATAATATTGCGCACCAATGAACATGTGTTCGCTGATTCAAGTTCATGGTGTTTTTTTGCTCTAGCAAGGTTGTTCAGTTTGAATCCGATGAAGAATTGAGCAAATATACGCGACATTCCAGATTGCATCCACACGACATCTGGTCAGATGTGCGAATGAATGTGAACAGATAACATCAACAACCATCGTTCTCTATATATTTCCGTAATTCAGATCATCAATAGCATGGATATTTTCACCTTTCGAATACACATGTTATAATAAATAACCATGAAACCTCGGTCAATTGTTCTACTCCTACTCTAGCGCTTGTAAATGTATGTGTTTGGGAATGCTGTTGGGGCACTCGTATAATTGAATAAGCAGCGCGACATTTGAATAAGTCGGATTAAATCGATGCAATGGTTGCCCAAGTAACGAATTCAAACAAGCGAGGCAATCACACAACGCGTTTGCATGCATGCGGAAGTAAGACGAATGTAAACATGCACAAGTAGATATAATTAATGGAATTATTATGCAGGTCGTGTATGCGATGCTGAGATCAACAGCACAGCACAGTTGTTTTCAAAATGTTGATGATACAGTGCAGTGAAATGTCATTTCAAAGTCCATTGAAATAACGGAAACAGGTATCAGGATGAGACTCAAATGCAATTGACATTTAATTAATATTCTCTGACTGTCGAACCAAATTAAATTAACTGGAAATGCCTGTTCGGACATCATGTACAATTCAACTGAATGAATTTCATCCGTCTGATTTTACTTCAGTTTGCTGCCAAGCGCATAGCCACTTGTGTACAACTTTCTGTTACGAAACAGCTATGCGTATGTGTATGTGTGTGTGTGCGAGTCCATGTTTGTCCATTGCACAAAGTGTATGCGTTGCTGTTGCTGCACTCTACCTCTACTATAAGTACTGTACATGGTGCGGCGATTAAATGCAGACAAAATAAGTATAGTTTACATCGCGATGATAAAATCGGTTATCGCCGAATTTCACCGAATTTTCGGACGGACAGTCTAAGAGAAACTTACAGAAGTTGTATAAAACGCCTGGATATTTGAATTCAATATTAACCGGATTCAAGCGCTGCACCCTGAACATACTACATACTGCACAACGCCATGCATAATCTAGCCGAACATGGGAGCAATACACACTTATTTATGTATTCGGGCGAAAGTGCAGGGCATGTGAGCCGTGTAGAAACTTCAGCAAAACACAAATCACATGCACCTGTGTGTGTGTATTCGCTAAATGAAATGCATTGTGTGCAGCGTGTATTCGGCATTTGTTGTGTTTCTGAGAGCGTGCAGAAACTGGCATTTGTTTAGCTTAGTTTGGCAGTCGAGTGGATTGCGTGAACATTGAATTTATGGATTCAGCACGTGGCAGAGCCCTGAGCCCGAGCTTCGTCCGCCAGAGCCGCAGATTGAATGCACAGAGCAAAGCCTGAGATAGCAGCATTATTATTACCGACGTGGTGCTGAAAATAATCATGGCACTGAGGACAACCATAGCATGTTGCGTGTAGTTGATGGAAGACCCAACGTTTTTCCATCAACTTTTTCAACGTCGGGATGCCGACGATGAATTCGTGGAAAAAGTGCATATTCATTTATACGGGTTTATGTCGGAATGGGAAATGAACATTATTATTGTGCTGGTTTGACTATTCTACAGTCAAGGTATTCGAAAATTGAAGCACATACAGTTTTATTCGTTCAGTAAAATCGCATAGTGCTATTCGTTAGAATATTGTGAATCGATCGACCAATGTTTCAAAATCAGCACTTATTCCTTGCCGTCTTTGAACCATAACTTATTGGCCTTGCATCGATGATTGATTGTATCGCGCGTGTAACAAAAACTCAAGTGTTGCAAATTGTTTCCATTCCGTGCAGCCGCCAACTCTCTCTCTCTGTCTCTCCGTCGCTCGCGCGCAGCGATACGCCGGACAGTAAATCGCGAACGGTCAATCAACTGTGAATATTTTATCACCAACTTGCGTCCGGTGCAACGACAGTGAACAGTCTAAAAGAAAGGCCAGACGCAGTGCTGCTGGAAATGGACTCACAAAACCGCAGTCATGCGGTGGCCGGTTCATGTAATTCACTGTCACGGCCAAAACCACCGCACATTTGCGGTCGAATCACGTGCGGCCGTTCTGCATTTGCGTGACGCACGCACGCCACAAAACCCATTTTCACTGCGACATGCAATATCGACTGTGCGGTGCGGCCAGAGTCCGATAGAAATCTGACACATTAATTGTGAAGCTTGATCAAGTCGGGTCAGTTTACGTGCGCGAGTGTGAGGAGCTGTCGCCGCTTTGGGTGAAAACGCTCGTTGGCACGTCGTCGGTGGGCAATTTCACCTGTTCAATTAGCCGGTTTAAAAGCGGCGCTGCACGCAACGCATTTGTGATATGAAAAAATAAATAAATAAGTAAAATGTGCATTGACGTGCACATGAGACAGCTATTAAGCGCATAAAGCAGGTATATATTTAAGCCAATATGTAAGCAATATTTGGTCCATAAATGTGTGTGGTTTCATAAATGCGCATCGAGCGTTTTATTTAATTATTCGTAGTCTGCTAATCCGATAAGTGCGACAGACTCGTTATGTAAATCTACAGAAACACGTTTTAATGGCACGCGTGTGAGAGTGTGTAAAAATCGATAATAATTCAATAAACTGATTGCTAATGTCTAATAAACTAATAAGCGAATAAATTCATATTCACACAGAATTTCTTATTCGACTGGAACGGGTAACTGAGAAGCTATCTAGCTCTCAGATATAATTACTAGGATTATTTATGACAGGAACTATTAAACTAGTGTATCATTACACCATTTCTGCAACACTCTACTATATTTAAAATTGACGTTCATTTTATCGAAATTCAAACAGAGATGCGCACAACGTTGGCCATCAGTGTGTGTTACATGTGTAAATTTCCTCTCACAGGCTTCTCGCAAACTCAATGACATGCGAGTCGAATGCAGAAAAGTGTATAACGATAACAACAAACAGTAATAAAATATGTGTTATGAGAACAGCGAACACGCGACTGCGCACTTGGGATGGGCTCAGTTATTCAAACAATGAGCGTGTGTCAGCTGTTTGCTATGCAATACACACAGAGATAAGCAGCACGCGAAATGCACATCACACATGAGGCCGGAGACTCAGACCAGAGAGTGTAGTATACGTAGACAGGAAGATGAGCGAAGTTTTTATTTCGGTCATAATTCTCAACTATTCCTCTTGCTTTCAAGCACTTCGAACAAGTGTATTAATAACACATGATTTATTTACAAAATAAATATTTGCAACTTGATCCATTTGCAGACGGCGACGCTCGAACACGTCGCCGTGTTCAGCGTCAGTCAGTATTTATATTTCATGCTGTTTGCTGACGATATTTTGTATCATTTTTTGTACAAAACACAATTAAAATAAAATAAATACCCACTTTTACACAAAAACCCCACGAACACAATGCCGCCCAAGGCGAAGGGAAAGGGTGGCAAGAAAAAGAAAGAGAAAGAGGCGGTTGGCTTGAAGGCCGTCGATCGCACCTTCTACGAGCTCGAGATCAAAGACATCGAAGCGAAAATCGAGCATCTGCGCAACTACAACAAGCGCACGGCCGAGCGCAACATCCAGCTGGAAGAGGACCGCAAGAACCTCGAGGAGAACCGCAGCGATGCCATCGCCATTCTCGATCGCACCGTCCAGGATGTGGCCAACGCCAACACCGTGCTCGAAACCAAGCTGACCGAACTCAGTCGGCTGCGCACCGCCGAAACCGTGGAGTTCAAGCGCCAGCTGCGCGAGTCCGACCTGTCGTTCAAGCAGACGCAGGATAAGCTCACGTCGCGGATCAAACTGATGACCGGCCAGGTGAACTCGGTCGATGAGTTCCGCAACAATCAGGAGGAACTGCTGGCCAAGTTTCAGCGCCAGCAGGACGAGCTGCGCGAGCAGACGCGCATGCACGATGATATTATCCAGGGAATCAATCGGCAGATGATCGTCGACAAGGAGCGCACCAAGCGAGATGTGGAGAGCCGGCTGCTGGAGTTGTCCAATGACTTTGCCAAGGCGAATGAGATACGGATTGCGCCGCACGTCCAGCGGCTGGTGCGCGAGAACATTGCGTTGAATACGGAGATGGATCGGATGCAGTTTTCGCAGAAGTGCATGCAGGTGGGGAAGTGTTTGGGGAGCTGTTGCACGAAGCCCAACTCGTTCAACACAACTGAGTACTCTACTCGGTACAACTAACTAAGAGTTATAGTTGGTACCAAGTTTTATGCCAAGTTTGAAAGATACCAACTTTACGAAGTAGGATACTTGGTTTGGTACCATATTAGGGAAGGGATTGTGAGCTGGTGAACGATGCCCAATTCTCTCAACACGACTGACTACCCTACTCGGTACAACAAACTAAGAGTTATAGTTGGTACCAAGTTTCATGCCATGTTTGATAGATGGTACCAAGTTTGTACCAAGTGTTGTAGTTTGTACGAAGTTGAATACTTGGTTTATACCATATTGACTATTTTATACTAGGTCTTCTATTTTTTGGTGTCAAAGTATCAAGTAATCAAAAATACCCATTCCGTACACCCTCACCCCCCCTCCAGGTGAAATGCGACGAGCTGGCCGAGGAATCCGTCCAACGCAAGATCACAATGCGCGAGACGCGCGACGAAAAACGGCAGCTGGTTCGCGTCGGCGACACGCGACTCGCAGTGATCGAGAAACTCACGGACGAGCTGCAACACTGGCAAGCGCTGCACGGCACGTTGGCGGAGACGCGCGAGGCGCACGCGCAGGCGGTGAAGCGAGCGACGCACGAGGCGGCCAGGGAGGCGGAGCTGGAGCGGCGCGTGCGGCTGCTCGAGCAGCACTTGCACGCGGAGCGCTCGGAGGTGGCCAATCAGCGGACGGTGCTGCGCCAGCAGGAGGCCGAGATGGTGAAGCTGATGTGCCTGGCCAAGGAGATTGGCTTCTGCATCAGGTCGCTGATGAAGTGCAACATGGAGGCTGGCGGAGATGGGCGGCTGAAGGAGTTCCGGGCGTCGCAGCGCAAGAACTGGCTGGAGGATTTGATGGAGCTGCTGATGCAGGTGTCGGATGATCCGCCGGCTGTGGGCAGTCTGCAGACGATCACGTCGGCGCAGGAGGACTATCGACGCGACCGGATGGACGTGGATGCGAGGAAGCGCGGCATTTGCGGGCTGGAGGCGTTGGCGGTGGGCGAGATGCGGCAGAGGATGCAGCGCGACGCCGAGGAGTTGGTGCAGCTGGCGATAGAGGATCTGCAGACGCCCTCGGAGCAGAGTTTGGAGTTGGGCCAGGATCGGGGGAGCGAATTGAGTCTGGTGCGATCGGTGGCGAGCTCGGTGCTGATCGATGTGGAGAGCGGCACGCCGCTGGTGTTCTCGGAGTCGTCGGAGGCGGAGGCGCCGCCGGACGATGATGATCGATTGGAGGAGGATGGGGGGATTTCGGTGTCGGAGTGAGAGGAGACGGCAATATTGGGAATATACAATACATGGACGAGCGAGGATACACTGGAAAAAAGGAATGCTATTTCTCAGACTAGATCTCTTTATTTTGCAGGTGTTTTTGAGGAATGAAAAATGTGCATGATTATAGTCTGGATGACAAGCCTTCTACTCTACTAGTACTCTACGTTACTCTAATCGTTACATTTTTAAAATAAAATAAAGTATATAAATGTTGATCATTCGTATCGTATACAAATTTATGAATTAACAAGGTCACGGCAACACAAGGTTATTTTGCAAACATCTGGGCTCTGGGGCTAATTAATCGAATTATCGATCCATCAAATTCAAGATGCTAAATATGAATATGCATGTTCATGTGCTGAATAGACTTCATTATCGTAATTTATTAACGTTATAATTCACTCAGGTCGAGCGGCGCAAAAGGAAGCGCTCCAACGTCATTTGACGGTGCAAATCGACATCGTCGAACATGTTTTATCAATCATCCATCAGCCGCGGGTAAATAATTGCCAAGCTCTCGGAGTTCTCCAGACATTTACGAACCAATGTGTGAAATTTATGCACTGTTACGACTGATGCAGTTAATTCCGAAAACGCAAACAATATCGTCGGGCTCGCTGTTTACTGGCTCCCACACACGTTCAACAATTCGTAGTATACTATATTATATGCAGAACAGAACATCGACTCACGAGAGCTCACGCAAACAAACACACACCCACACAAGCCACGTTGAGATAACAACAAACAGTGTATACACAGCAAAGTGATGATTACACATTACACATTCTATACAGTGGAGGGGAACTGCGAAGAAACGTCTCCGGCGCACTTGGCGTGTGCCAAAGTCATTGCAACCATATAAAACGTCGATGTCCGCTGTGCGCTGCCACAATTGCACCCGGAGATAAGCCACTCAAGAAATGGGTGAAAACACACACACTCACACGAATGTCGAATAGCGCTCAGAAACGCTGGAACGGATATTTATGGACAAGCGGAGACCAACAGACCAGACGACGAAGATCAATCAGCAAATATTTGTTGCGGTCACGTAGACACACACACACACAAGCCAATGACGCGGAACGCGATGCGCGTTTACAATCCGACAAAAGTCACACAATGCAAGCGCTTCCACCATGTCTTGGCTACGAATGAGCGCACATCTTTCTTATAGTCCAACTACACCAACGCGTCATGTGTCACCTTTTACACAATTACAAGGTGGCGCATAATTCGTAACCAAATTTTAGAACGCTATAACGTTGCCGAAAGGCCTCCAATTTCAATTCGGTTTTCACATATGCAAAGTGGAAGGATGTAAGTTTTTGTCCTCAAGAAATCGCTTAGCTTCATAGCTATCATTGTCGTGCAATAATAAGTAAAAATGTCTGAAACTGTCTGAATGTTCCCCATTCAACAGGCTATAATAAAATATTGATTTTACACATAAACGAATACTATGACGAAAGATTATCGTTGATATGTAAGATAACTACGGTTTTCCAATTTGACCAATTTCAACAGCCCTATTTCGAGATTGCATCCCATAACTAAATATTTTATAACGTTTTCCGATTTAAGATATTCAACTCAAACTTGCATTGTATTGCGTAAAATATTTTATATGAGGGTTACAAAATATCCTAGTTTCATTTTTGGTTCAGAGTCCACAACTTTTTATTGGAGTAACTTAGAACAATGTACGCATACTCGAATGAAATGTAATACAAATGTGCACAATTCATCATCATTCGAAACGTTGTGACTTTTGGTTTTATTTGACAAATGTGAAGGCTCAATTTGTATTAATAATATTGAATAATGTTCATTTAACAAGACTGAATCATAACTCATTACAATTCGTGTATCAGTGCTCGTTTGCCTACGAATAGAGAAACTAAACATTATTAAAATGCATGAGCTCGAGTTTAAGATTACAAAGGACAAATATGAGACAAATGACGGCTGGTGTAAATGCACTATTCCAATCGCCATGCGCGCATGCGAATCGGAGATGCGTGTTATTTCACATTATCTCAACAATGTCATTGCGTGCGCGTCTTCGCGTCGAGTGCGACCACACTGTGCTTCTGCGCAGCTGCTCGAGAGTGCATCAACTCCAGTTCTATCTGGGCGGAAAAGTTCCATTCCAGCTGCCCTGACGCATACACACAAATTGCATTACGCACATAGTACGCGCACAAACATAAATGCAAGAAGCACGACGCACTGACAGTCGGCTCTTTCGCACAGTTCTGCTGGGCAATGCGTGGGACGCATTTCTCGCGCGAATAGTCCAGGCATGTGTGTGTGTGTGTCTGTGCGCGCGTTGGCGCGCATAATTGCAATAGAATGTCCGGGCACATTGTCATCCGTTTAATTAGTGCATTGTCGCGTGCTCGTGCGAAATTGCGAGCAACAAATATCGTCGTACAGTTCGCAAAGTGCTATGTGCAGTTTCACAGACAGGGAGTGTTCTGGGAATTTGCTGGGCGAATTGTATAAGGCGCGCGCACACATCGTAAATGCGGGTAGAATGCTTTATTATCATTTTATTATCGTTGAGCGCTCGGCAAATATGTGAACAGTGTTCTCGCGTCTCCAAAGTGTGTGTACATGTGCCATCGTGCGCATGTTGACGAACCGACACACCACACCACATGTTCGTGTATCTTATCAGCGCGAACACAAACTCTATTTCAATCGCCATCATAAAAAGTCATATATATTTTTATCGTGTCGTATTTCTGTCTCGGTCTGCGTCTGCGTGCGACGTCGCGTCACTTCAAACGGCAGTGCACTTGGCATTCGGATGTGTGCGCTGGCGCTGGCAATTGGAAATAGCAACTAATCAACGCAATTGCGTCGTGTGGGCGAGCGCATATTCCGAGCATCGATGGCAATCAATGTGCGCTTTCCATGTCAACAACACGAGCAGCAGCACCTATTCAGACACGACCACACGCAATGCGCCGTCGACCAGCAGCAAGCCGACATGAAATATTGATTTTTTACACACCTTCGACAACGCGCACCGCGCAAAAGCGAGCATACATTGCTGATTGTAATGTGAAAGAGCGTTTCTTTGTCTCCAAGTTGATCGCCCCCCGCATACAGACGTAATCAATATACGCGAAAAAAAACTCGAGAACATTGCTCCTAGAAACACGGTCTGGAATACAGCTATTACTTGACTACTCGATTAACATATGGTTTATACATCAAAATTGTCTTCACTTTATGTTTGAACACTTCGGTTCACTTTATGTTTGAACACATGTTTTCAAGAATTTTTTTTTGTGCTTGTAGCAAAAAAGACGTCCTAAATCAATAGTAATGACAATTATTTTTATTTATGAAGATAAATTGCAATATTTCCTGAATATGAACGGAACTTAGGACGTAGAAAAGGTTGATTGCAGAACGTTAGAGCTTCTATCAGCAGCAAGCACCAATTGAACAGTTTAATATGTTCTAACAGGAGTACAAAGAGGAGCCCACCTTTAAAATCACGAATAACCCTTTTTTTGTTATTGGTTTTGATTACTTTGAAATTGTATTTTTCAAAACATTTCTATCGTTTTACGACAACGCAAAAGCAGGAAATCAGCTCCTTTCACGAATTTTGTTAAAATAGTTTAAGAAAAAAGGTACCGTCGAACGTGGAACATCCCTAGGCCGGAATCACACGGGACCGAATAAATTTAGGGAGTTTTTTTTTAAAGAAAAACAAATCCGAAACGTCTGAAACGTGAGTTCAACGTGTATTATACAAAAAAATTTCTACAATTTTGTAAACTACTCTTTTCTAACCATTTGGGCACCGAAACAACGATGCGTGCAGTTCCTGGCGAAAACTACAATAAGTCCACGAAATTTAGAAATGATGGAACCTGGAGATTGCTGATACTCTGAGGTTATATAAAAAATATAAATACATTTTGCCGTACAGAAAGCCATAATCAATCAAAGCCAGAAAGCCATAATCAATGAATTTGACTATAAATTGTGGTCCCGTCTATGGTTTTGTGCGTATTTGGTCCTCAGCGACTACTTTATATTTCTCAAATGAAAATGATAGCTCCAAGGGAAAAATGAGACAGTATAAGTAAACTATTTATAAGGATACAAACAGTTTTCCTTTAAAAATGTTGGTCCTTCATAGCTAGTCTCATTACTTATGAGAATATGTAGTATTTTGTCGCTTCAAGTAAATTCAAAGGAAAACTGGTCGTCGGATACTTCGATTCAATAATTTCGTGCAATTCGTAGTGAGTTGTAGCGATTCGTGTACTTTGGAAGTGAAGGAAAATGAGAGAATCAATCTGTCGTCTAATTTCAACTGTTTCTAATAAATTCTACTTATGATCTTATTGCATAGAGACCTAGACAACTTGTGACATGTGCATTGTGTATTGTGTACTTTTCCGATCGCATATCGCGCATCCACCCGCCTTCAACTTCCACTTCCTACTTCACTCACCTGACAACATGGGGCAGCTGGGTGGTGCCGATGTTCCACTCGACGTTCTCGATGTCGGACGTCGTCGACGACTTGCCGCCACCGTAGCCGGCGCTTCCGCTGGGCATGTTGACGTGGACACCAGCACTGGCTGGCTGGCTGACTGGCTGGCTGGCGACTATTTGATGCGGCGATGACGACGATGTTTTGAGTTACGAAACTAGGCCTCGTCGGCCTCGCGCGCCCGTCGCGAAACGGTGAGTGTGTGTGTGTGTGTCTAGCTGCTGCTTGGGCGAACGCAAAGATTGAACTACATTCGCGTGTAGTGTCGATGTCGATGTGTGTGCGTTGCGTGTGTGTATTGAAATTGCGCTAGCGATGCACTTCTTGACCTCGGTTACACTACAGCTACAGCAGACGTTTCCACTGTACTTGTGATACAAAACACACACTCACTCACTCACACAACCGCAGGCAGGCAGCCAGACCTGTGCCCAGCCAAACTTGCGACCCACACACGCCCGAAAAATGACGCAGTCTTGTGGCTGCCCGATTTTCAGAATTGTACATGGTTGCAGTAGTACATCGAAGGAATTACTGCAAACTACACGTACAAAATGGTCATAAACACACGCACGGGACGAGCACTCGCACACAACACACACTCGCGTTCACATACGCTGCTCCGTGTTCCGTGTTCCGTGCGCACAACAACAAAGAGAAGCGATGAATGCGCAAGCAAGCGGAATTTTCGGAACAGGGAGGCGCCTCTGGCTGATGGAGCTCTCAGGAGGCTGTTGGCCGTTGTGAAGCGTCAAGTCGATCTATGGAACACTCATATCTGAAATTCAAATTCACACACTCGATTCGAGTTCGAAAATACTCTGCACTATATTTGGTATGTTGTATGTGGCGCGTCGCGTGCGTGCGAGCGTCTCGCTCTGAGATGGCGGCGATGCAACGCGAAAACCGCGACGACGACGCGACGACGTTTGCGTAGGAGTTGCGGATATTTACACTGCGCGGATGACGGCGATGATGCGCAAATAGTGTGTAGTAATTCTGCTGCAACTGTCGCAACTATCGCCTGGAATCGAACCGCAGACTAATATTGGATAACAGCCATAAATATCCTTCCGGATTGTTTGAAGAGCAAATGCTCGCAAGCGCAAGCACCGCCCGCAATCAACACAAAAAATCGACTGTTCGATGTAGACAGACAACAAATAACAAACTGTGCGTATCGAGGGGCGAATCACGCTGGAAATCGGTGTACACTTCGTAGGAAATCGAGGAGAAATCTTTGGAAATCTCTGGAAATCTTCGAATTCTTTGGATATCCTCGGGAACTTGCGGAAATTAAAAAAATATATTTTGGACATCTTTTCAAATCTGCGTAATAAATATCTCGACATCTTTGATAATCTCAGGAAATTTTCAGAATCTTTGCAAATCTATGGACATTTTCGGAAATCTTTGGAAAAGATATCCCTGAAAATCTTCGAAAATGTTCAGACATCTTTGGAAATCTCTAAGAATCTCCGGAAATCGTTGGAATTTATGAAATATATT
>JANTBZ010130599.1:0-15129 GCA_024741255.1 Exechia fusca | reverse complement strand
CCTCAAGACATCTTACGCACAAGCCCAGGGACATCTTTGTATAATATGGATGATCTCAAGACGTCTTACGGACCGCGCCGATTGCCCGTTGGGTGTTCTTTGTAGCAAAGTGTGTGCAAAGTGCGTCGTTTCAAGTATCTTCAACTCCAACAGGATATTCTAATGCAAGAAGGAGATCATACTCATTTGAATTTTTCGTTCGAAGATACGTTCGAAGATAGCACGGTGAAAGTTTACTGTCAGAGCATAATGTTGTATGTAGTACTGTATATAAGGCTTCATAAGAGTTTTCTTTGACATCGAATGAGGTTCTGAAACTTGAATTCGTACTGATGATGGCGCTATTTGTAACAATTTTGTAACTATTTGTGAGGAATTTAAAATCCCTACCCCAACCAGTTGTTTCAACCGATTGTACCCGATCTTATCGAATATGATATTTGAATTGTACCCGAGCTGTTCGATTGCGATTTTCCAATCGACCCAATGTACAACTGTTACTGCTGCCAAATGGATCAAATTTACATGTTAAATTACCCACAGTCACGAAATTAACAATTGTTGTACATCAGTTTAGTGCTTCAAATTTGGTTGAGAACTATAATATTCTACTGGTGTGATTTTGAATAATATCTTTGTACTCTAAATGAACGGAAATTAAATTGCGCACAAATCCTTTTACAGTAAAAACGATTTATAACAATAATTGTTGATTTTCCATTTGTCAATGCATAAACGGTAAGTTTTTTGTGAGGGACACAGACTTTTCTTCTACGATGTTTTTATATATTATAGAGTAAAATTCATTTAGCAAAAATGCTCCATTACATTGTTCTACAAATGTGTGAAGTAGGTGACATTTCTGGCATGGTTTAAGTAAATTCAATATCACATTCATTTTCTAAAAAAAAATGCAAGGTGTTGGGATTTGTGATTCTAAATAGAGTCATCAAATTCGTAGTCGAAAACGATATCCATTGAGCTATTAGAGGCCATAAACTAAAGCAAGCATACAAGAGAATGATGGAATCGTTAACGAGTGCGGTGCCGTTTATTCGTCAATGAGCCGAACCGTGATTGAACTCTTCGGAAGCATATCCCTTCATCGGTTTACTTGCAAGATGGCATATTGTCAGCGTGCTCGCTCGTTCCGTATAACCATCTGGATAGCATAACTTAAGGGCCAAGAGCGGGCGCATCGGAACCTATCAAGTTATTAATCAATCCTTGTATTTTTCAAATTTAAAATGTTGAAAATACGATGTAACAGCAGTTGTGACGCAGGCGATGTTTACATGCTGCTATACATGCTACAACCTACAACATACTTTATGTGCGCTGTGTAGTTTTTCGTGCAGGAAAGTGCGGGCAAGCGCGTGCCGTCGTTGTCGTTGTTCCCGATGCCGATAAACGCGCGAGTGTGCGTGCTCGTTCGCCCGCCCGCTCGCCCGTGTTTGCACACACTGCGAATGTATGTCACTGTAACTGTGACTGTGTGCCGTGTCTGTCTGTCTGTCCTCTGTGCGTATTTGCGTCGAGTGAGCCGAAGCGCAACGCGATTACTGAAATGCGTTTATTTATTTCATTTGATTGCCGACGTTTGAACGACACACGAACGAACGAACACGTGCGCGCGCACAAGAACAATGCGCGCCCGACCGAACACACATTACACATTACACGCACTCTGTAGGACGTTTAGGTGTTAGACAACACACGCACACACACATGTAATGTATGTATTGTAATTTATCGGACGGATCTGCGCGCACGATGCAAACAAATGGCCTGAAGCGTTGGCATCGACATCGACCATCGCGCAAGTCCGCGTGTCGTGACAACTATTACGCCACAGAGAGACTCGAGCGAGGATACACATCCACGCACACAAAGAAGCGTGCACAGCGCAAAAGGCGAAAGGTTGCGCGTTGCGCGCACTCGCGGGTGGTTCGAGTGATAAATTACACACTCATACATTCATTCTCACGCCTTCTCACCACCACCACACACACTTAATACTCGCAGAGATAGCGCGCGGATGCACATCATTAATTCACATCCACATCGGGTAAACCGTAATAATAAAATATTATCGCCATCGTTCTGGAATTAGCAGCCCGACTAATTAACACCCCCATTTGTCTGCCATTTGCAGGTTACGTCTCCGTCGATATCGCCGTCGATAATTCCGGCTGGCCCGTCCATCACGCGCGCATCAGCTTCCCGATACGTCCCCGCTTATCCGTCAGTCGTCGTCAGTCCACGATGCTGCAGCTGCATTGACAACCAGCGATGGATCGTCATGATTACTACGGCTCAACTGGGATCACAAGCAGCGGCAGCAGCAGCAGCGGGAGCGGAATCGGCAGCACCGTCATCGATAGCGCTTCGTTGCCACACAACCTTATCAACAACAACAACAACAGCCTGCACCAGCACCACCTGCACCACAGCTCGGAATCGCAGTCGCTCAACACGCCGATCAAAACGGCCGCTCCGACTCCGCTCTTCCACCAGCCTTATTTGGTGCAGCAGCAGCAGCCCCGATCCTTGCACCCGATTCCCCAGCATCAGCACCATCTGCAGCATCAGCACCAGCAATATGCCGCCCCGCATCAGCATCAGAGCCAGCACGACATCAGCAGCTTCCATCAGCTGCAAAGCGTTCAGCCAGCGTCCGCCACGTCCACAACCGGCTACGACCTGTTCAGCCATTTGCCGACGTCCAATGACACGGCAGCAGCAGCAGTCGCCTCCTCCTCCACCTCCTCCACATCCACCCCGGCAATCGTCAACCCCGGCGCCAGCACTCCGTCTCCGTGTCGAGTCGAAAAGTCCGCCACGCCACTGTCCGACCATCACTGCAGCAACAGCAACAGTGGCGGCAGCAATGCCGGAACTCCAGCAGCCACCGCGGCTGTCAGCACGGACGTCAACACCCCGATGGACTATTCCGGCTCCGGTGCGGCGGCCAAGTCGCAAGCATCGCCTGCAGTCGCCTCGTCGGTCTTCGACGCTGGCTATCCGCTGGCGGTTGAAGCGCCGGCAGCCGTCGCAGTCGCTGCTCCTTCGGACAACGCTGGGCAACAGGATCACTCGCCTTTGGCTGCGATAGCTTCGTCGACAGGGTCACCGGGTGAGACAGCAGCAGCGGAAGCATCAGCTGCCGAAGCTAAAGCAGCCTCGGCTGCAGCTGCACTGATAGCCACTGTGAATCATACTGGTACTCGTTTCGTGCTGAGCGCTGAACAGCTGAGGCTGCAGCAGCATGTGGCCACGTATCAGCAGCAGCAGCTGCAGCAGCAGCAACAGCTATTGCTGCAACAACAGCAACAACAGCAGCAGCAGTTGCAGGCAGCATCACATGTGCATGCAACCAATCATAACCAGTCACCGCCCAACTACCCGCACACCTACCACCAGCATTCCCAGCAACAGCAACAGCATCATCAGCAACAGCATCACCAGCAACAGTTGCATTTGCAACAACAGCAACACCACCTGAGACAGCAGCAGCAGCAGCAGCAGCCACTGCATCACACACAGCCGAACCAGCACAACCAAATCATCGATACCAAAGCGCCGGCAGAGCACAAAGCGCCTACCGGCTACACCAGCCATCCACACCTCCAGCAACTGCATCAGCAACCGCATCCGCTGTCGCAACATCATCTGCACTTGCAACAGCGATCTCAACACTACGCGCATCATCCCCAGCAGCAGCAACAGCAGCAACCGTTGCCGCAGCAGCAGCAGCAATTGCATCCACAGTTGCCGGGCTACGCCGATCAACAGCATCAGCAACGAATGCGACAGTTCCAGCGGCAACAACAGCAGCTGTTGATGCAGCAGCAGCAGCAGCAGCAGCTACAACACGGCTCCACGACATCGGCCGCTCGAAGCATTCCATTTGCGAACTACCCAACTACTCAACAGCATCAGCATCATTCTGCGTTCTATCAACCGTATGCGAACACAGCCACGCAAGACGCCGCATATTTGCATCAACAGCAACAGCAGCAGCAGGCGCATCTGCCTAATCAGCACTCACATCAATCGTCCAGAACAGGCTACGGTAGCAGTCATCACCAGACGTCGCAAATATATCCGCAATCGTTGGCAGAAGCACAGCGTCTGCAGCATTTGCAGCAGCAGCAGCAGCAACAGCATCAGCAACTCCTGCAACAGCAGCAACATCAACGTCGTGTCGCAGCTGCAGCAGCTGCAGCAGCAGCAACGGCTTCCGCAGTGGGACCGTCGGCCTTCAAGTATTCCGTCGGTGTTTCGCAACCGCAATCCGCCGAATTCGGCTGCGCGTCAGCCGCCACTGGCGACGGCGATCTGCCGCCAATCGCCAACATTCGCTCGTATCATCATCGCCCGGCCTACAGTCAGTTCTTCGACCCGACCACTCAGCAGCAGCAGCCGCTGCCATCGCAACAACAACAGCATCAACAGCATCCGCACCATCAGCAATCGTCGGACTACTCCTCTGCCGCTCACCACCAGCAGCAGCAGCAGCAGCCATCCGGCAACCATCTTCAGACACACTATCCCACCAAATCGTCCAATGTGATATTTGCGCCGTGCACAACGGCCACCGCTCAGACAACCGCCGCCACTGCTGCCTCCGCCGATTCGGCATATGCGGCCAACAACATTCACCTGCAGCCGCGTCAGCCGAACGCATTTGCAGCCGCCTATGACTACGAGCAGCAGCAACAGCAGCACCAGCAGCAACATCATCGAATCTCAACCCAAGCGGGCGTCGCCGTTGCGGCGGCTCCAAAATCGCTGCATCCGACTGCCATCATCGGCAGCGGCGATCGACACATGTTGTATCCGCCATCTGCAGCAGCGGCGGCCGCCGCCGTTGCAACGGTCGATCGTTATGGTCAGCAGTACGGGCATTCCTATGCAGCACAGCAGCGGCAAGCGCATCCACAGCATCAGCCGCAGCACGCGAGCCAGCATCTGCAAGCTCATCATGCCCAGCACTACCACCAGAACCCGCCTCAACATCCGCACTACGAGAAGCCGAAGGCCGCTGCCCTGGCGAGCAGCAGCGAAGTCATTGACTTGGAGGAGCAGATCAACTGTTCGCGCATCCCCAAGCGATCGGCGCCCACCAGCGAGTATCCACAACATCATCATCCCCATCACAGCGCCAAGCGCATGACCTATGAGCATCACCATCACCAACAGCTGCAACATCACCAGCTGCAACAGCATCAGCAGTACCAGCAGCAACAGCATCAGCAGCAGCAGCACCATCTTCATCAGCAGCAACATCAGCAGTACATCAACCACCATCCGCACCTTCAGCAGCAGTTACAAAGCTCTCAGTACCCGCATCACAATCCCCAGCAGCAGCAGCAACAGCAGCCACCGGCTCACGAGCGCCAAAGCGGATCCACTTCATCGTATTCGTACGATGCGTCGCCCTCATGTGGCCTGGGTGTGGACACTTCGCCGCGTGATCCGATTGTCAGCGGCGGTGGCGGCCTGAGGGACTTTTTATCCTCGTGGAACGAGTTCGAAGACGATGACGACGAGCTCTGCGATGGCGGCAACGGTGACCCCACCGACGACCCGACGATGCTCGCGGAACCAGAGCCACTGCTGCACCAAATCGAACAGCATCAGCCGCTGGTCAGTGACAAAGACGCCTCTGACATGGTGCTGCCCACGGCCGAGCCCACGATTTGTGCCAGCGACAAGGATTTGCTGGCCGACAATCTGCCCGACATACTCATCGGCATCGAGAAGTCGGCCGCACCGGCGGCCATTTCGGCCAAAGAGCCGATCGATGAGATGTGCGTCGAATCGTCGGCACTGCAGCCGCTGGTCGTCTACGCCACGCAGCTGGTGGACCAGGCCGACTTGGCCAAGTACAAACATCTGCGCGTGCTGAACAAACTGCCCGACAATGTCGTGCAAATGATGCCGATTCCGGCGGCCTTCGATGGGCTGCTCGACTGCTTGCAGGCAGAGCAGCTGCAGCAGTCGACAGCCGATCAAGATGTTTGTGGTAAAGTCGCCCATGAGGAGACATCTGAGGCTACTCAGCGGCTGATCGAGGCTGAGGCTTCAGCACACATAACGCAATACAAGAGCGACTTTGAGCGCAACGTGCAGTACGATGAGGACATGGCAATGATGACAGAGAAGGCCGAGACACTGCCGGATCCGAAGCAAGATGCTGAGTCTGAGCATGAACCGGAAACGAGGGAAGCGGAGCAAATCGCCGAAAGAGTTGAAACCGAAGAACAGTGTTCGGTGCCCATTTTACCGCCAAACGTCACCAATCCCGATGAGATCACATCAATCATCGAGCGACCTCACGATATGGATGACACTGTCGATCAAGCTGAACCGATACCTTCACCGTCAGTTCTACCATCGGAAGCGACTCAACAAAACGACGAATCGTTTGCGCTAGTGGCACCCGTCGAACCGAAATCTCGCAAGCGTCTGCACAAGAAACCCTCAACCCATCATCATGATCGGCGCCATCGCAGCCACAGCTCGTCGTCATCGTCATCGCCGTCACCAGCAGCGGCCGCTGGCGATCCGTCCACCACGATGATTTCAACCACCATCGACGACATCATCACCTATCGCTGTGTTGGATCGCTTCCGCCACCGTCGCACAGCGAAGACAACGTCGTCGACGAAGACGAAGACGACGACGATGGCAACAACCGATCGTCGGATCTGCCACTCAGCAGCCCGACCATGCCATCACCACAGAAATCCAACTCGGACTACGTGTCCAAGCTGAAAATCCAGATATTCCGGCGTTCGGTTGCTGGCTGCGCCACCGTCGAGGGTGCTGCGATTGTGCGCGAGCACCGTCGGCACAGCAAATCCTACCGCAATCAGCGTCGCAAAGACCAGAGAGCTGCGACAGCAGCTGCTGCCGTTGCTGGCAATCCGACGCCATGCGTCGAGTTCGCCACACTGCAGTCGCTGTGCATCAATGTGCTCAACACGCCGGCGTTCCGGGATTGTCTGAAAGAACTGCAGCGGGCCGACGAGGCGGAGTCCGAGTCGAAATCGATGGCAGTGTCGCTGGCCGATGAGATGGCTCCGTTGTCTTCTGGTTCGGGACGCAAGGAAGCAGATGCGCAGGTGGCCGACACTTTCGCCAACGATATTCATCCGCTGTGCGCCACGCGTCCGTCTTCGCCCAACGCCGTGTACCCTGGCGACCTCATGCGACGCCTCAGTCCGATGCGCGTAACGGATGCGGACGTCGCTGAGGCGCTGGCTTGCAGCAGTGCCGCCAGTCACGGCCTCGACGCCATGCTGTCCGACCTGACCGAACTGATGACGGCCAACTGTGTGGAGGCACTGGTCAACGATGCAGCAGCAGCGTCGGGTGTCTGCGTGGCCGCCGACAATGACGACTACGATGCGCTGGACTGTTTTGTCAGCAGATCAACGACGCCGACGGATTGCGCCAATGGGAACGCGATCCACGATGCGGTCAACGTGCATTTTGCTGAAGTGCAGAAGCAGTTGGAGACGGCTGAACGGCTCATTGCTGCTGCGGAGAAGCGTCGAACCGAAGAGTCGGAGCAGGTGTTTGGTGATTTGGAACCGGCGGTCTTGATGCAGACGTCGACGCCGTCGTTCCGTCCGATGGTGGATTTTTTTGGCAACGCGAGCCTGGCCTATGCGATGAGCACAGCGGCGGGTGGCGATCTGTTTCCCGATCCGCCGAATCGAATTGGTGACATCGAAATCGATTACGACGACGAGGGAGGTGAGGGAGGTACCAACGACGGACCGATTACCAAGACGAATGCGTTTCTCTCGAACGGTGGACCACCCGAGGAAGAGGCGGAGGAGGAGGATAGCCAAAAAGAGCCAGCGGCTGTGGCAACGGATCCCGATACGGAGACGATGATCGGTGATGATTTCCCGTACGACCTCAGTTTGGCGAAGACTTTTGCAGCCGCTGACGAGGACGATACAGCGGCTGTCGATGGATTGGCGTCTTCGTTCGACTTTGATGCGATGCGGACACGTGCTGGTATGGTCGATGAACACGACGGGGTTGATGCCATTGAGCTTCGAATGGACGATCTGCACTCGGCCGAGCAGCAAAAAGACGAGAGTGGAATTCATTCTGGTGACGACAAGGATACCGACACTGACGGATCCGATTCGACCACCAGTTCGTATTCGGATTCGGATATGAGCTCGAATGGCGATCGCGATCAGCACAAAGAGCAAACACCAATGCAATCGGGTGAATCGCCAGTGTCCGATACGAAGGAAGATCCAGCAGTCGCAGAACAGAGCCCAGTGCATCCGACCATCGTAGTCGAAGAGTTGCTATTAGCGGACGATAGTAATACCGAACCAACTTGCATTCCAACATATGCAGTGGAATCCGAACGATTGGACGTTGATCAAGCCGAATCGGAGTCCGAATTGATTTCCAGCGAAACAGCAGCTCGAACATCGGAATCATCGGAATCTGCAATGCAAATCGCGGTTGAATTTGTCGCTGAAGAGAATCGTATTCGTTCGGCATCAAGTTCGTCGCAGTCCTCCTACTCCGACGCTTCTGACTCGACACAGTCCGAAGAAAGTGACAATCCTGAATCCATGAGTCCAGCTAAACCGACGTCAGAAATGATGGCGACACATCCCGATGAAAATTACAACCCTGAATTCAGGGATGTAACCAAGCAGTCAAATGTAGAAGAACAGAATGTGGCTTCAGAACTGTTGTCCGAATCCGAAGTCGAAAAGCGTTGCGAACAAGAACAGATGTGCACAGATTCGCATTCCTCAGGAACAGACGACGCCGAGTCTCAGTCTGATGCAGGGAATGAGAAAGCTGATACGTATTCGTCAATGGAGTCACAGAACCAAGTAGAACCTGAGAAGGTCTCCGAAATCGAAACCGAAACCAACATGGAAGAATTGTTAGCTCAGCATTCTTCAGGAACAGACGACGCTGAGACACAGTCTGATGCAGGGGATGAGGGAGCTGAAACCGATCTGTTAATTGAGTCACATAACCAAGTCGAACCTGAGAAGTTCCCCGAAATCGACACTGAAATCAACACAAAAGAATTGTCAGCTTTGCATTCCTCAGGAACAGACGACGCTGAGTCACAGTCTGATGCAGGTGATAAAGATGCTGAAACCGATCCGTCAATGGAGTCACAAAACCAAGTCGAACCTGAACAGTTTTCCGAAATCGACACTGAAATCAACACCGAAGAATTGTCAGCTTCGCATTCCTCAGGAACAGACGACGCTGAGTCACAGTCTAATGCAACTGATAGAGATGCTGAAACCGATCCGTCAATCGAGTCACAGAACCAAGTCGAACCTGAGAAGTTTCCCGAAATCGACACTGAAATCAACACAAAATTGTCAGCTCCGTCTATCGATATCGGCACAGATAATGACTCAAAGTCATTGTCGGACGAATCATCAATCGATGCAGCAAAATCAGAAGAATCGTCCGACTCGGACAGCATTTCGAATGATGAACTCTGTGAAACACAGCCGACAAAAGAGCAATCCGATCGACAGCGATCATCGTCAGTGTTCGAATCAGACGGCGATAGCGAAGAAGATTTGCCCAGGTCGCAATCCGAAGCGAGTGGTGAAGAACGCGAAACTGAAATCGACACTGGAAACAACACAGATTTGCCTAGGTCGCAATCCGACGTGGCTGATGAAGAACACGACAACGTGCAGCAGAATCTGAAACCGTTTTCCGAAATCAACCCTGTTTCGTTGTCAGACGACGAATCGCCTGTCCATCCAGCGGAATCCGAAGTACAACCCGAGTCGACTAATGACAGCTTGGCAAACACTCAACTCAACTGTGAAACAATGCAATTCCGTCCACTGTCTCCATCGCAGCCGACAACAGAGCATTCGAATCAACCGCGATCGGCCTCAGTGTTTGAATCTGAAAGCGATACCGACGATGAACTAGCCAATGAGTTCAACCCCATGTCCCAAGCTGCAGGTCGACCGCTTAGGTCGTCACTGTCCGAGTCAGACAGCTTTTGCGACATCGAGGAATTGTGTGCAAGGGCTGAATCTATCCGGAACGAACTTGAGGTGATTGTGTCCGAGTCCATTGATAACGATTCGGATGCCGAGAACAAGCTCAAGAACAGCGAAACGCCCGAACCAGAAACCCGAATCTCAACGTCTGACTCAGAGTTAGAAAACGATAATGCACCCGAAATCGTGAAACAATCTGCGTCAAGCGAATGTGATACTATTGCCAACAACTTGGATGAGACTTTGCGTAAGAACAGTCCGTTGCAAAGCAGACGTACGTCATCGGCTTCGTCATCGTCTTTGATGTCGTCATGTTACTCATCGGAAACGGATAGTGACGTTGATAACGATGCTACGGCCTCTGTACGCTCAGTCCACGAACCAATGCACGTACTCGAACCGAAAAATGATGAAAAAGTCGCAGAAGACAACAGCATGTCAACATCTCCAATAAACATTGAAAATAATGATTCGGACAAGTGCATATTAGACAAAGAAACGCGTCTCGAAAGTGATGGAGCTATCATCAGTAGTAACGTCCAACTCGAAGTGGTCGATAACGAACCCGACAATAATTGCGAGGTTCAACCCGAATCGAATACAAAAACTCTGGTTGAAACTCAAGTACCATGTGATATTACCGACAATGACATTGAAAATGCAGTCGCTGTTGAATGTGCAACCGAAACCGAATCCAGAGGCGTTGATACCGAACCTCAGGCTCGATCTGCTGCCGATGCGGCTCTCGATGCTCTCGAAGATGGCGAAATATTCGACACAGACGATGAGGAAAAATCTGAACAAGCAATCGATGAGAGTAAGAAAATGTTGGCTGAAAATGCGAACGAATCAGTCGCGTCACCGCTAGCAATCGAGGACGACTCATTGGGCGCCATCGACATGCTGGAGGCGGCCTTTGACAATGCTCTCCAGTCGCCAGCCCGCAGACCAAAATCCGGCACACAATCGAAGTCCAGTAACGCCGGTAGCAGCAGCAGCAGCAGCAGCGCGTTTTGTCCACGACGCGCCGAGATCATTCTCAGCAAGTTGCGCAAGCGTCAGCAGAGTGTGTTCGTTGAGCCGCCGCTCGAGGTGGAGCAGCAGCAGGAGCAGCCGTCTGTCGACTGCAGTTCAGATCTGAACGAGACTCGTCCAACGGAGACAGTTGAACATGAACAGAATCTGCTTCCGCCAGACGACGAACCGACGGATCAGACGAAACCCGACTCTCAGACGCCCACCAACGACCGATCCACAACGCACGAACTGCGTCAGAAAAGCCGCCGCCGCCGCAGCCGCCGCTCCACATCGTCCTCGTCATCGTCCTCCGCATCGTCGACCAGTTCAGACTCGTCCATCACTTCCACGTCCTCGTCGTCCGGGTCGTCCGTACATTTGGCTCCCAAACCATCGGCGCCCGACGACGACCTCATCAGCTTGGAATCGGAGCGCGCTCCCATCCCCTCGCACCTCTCGCTGCTGCTGGCCTGCGGCGACGATCAGCTGGACATCTGCACGCAGGCCGACCTGGACTCGCGCATCGATCCCTTCCGCAACGCGGACAATCCGCTGGCGGCACGCGCACCGCCGATCGTCGTCGACACCATCGAGCTGGCGAGCGACGACGATGATGATGACGACGAAGACAGCAAAGTGGTCACTTCGCTGGCAACGACAACGGTGGTTGCCATGCAACAGCAGCCGGCAGTAAACAAGCAGCCGCTGTCAACAAGCGAAGCTCGCATCATCACACCAGCCGACAGCAGTAGCGCAACCACAACAACCGACGACATCGAAACGAAAATGACCCAACTACTCGCTCATCCGCAGGAGGAGGAGCCCAAGAAGGCGGAGGCGGAGAAGGAGGAGGAGGATGAGGATGAGCTCGACTACACCTACTACAAGCGGCGCATCGAGATCGGCGTCGCCGAACTGATGAGCAACATCGTGGTGCGTTCGAAACGCGTTGCGGCGCCGAAACCGAAGCTCCTGCTACCTGCGCCTTCGATCAAGCCAGGCACAGCCTCGCCGCCGCATCCGCCACTTCGGCCGCTGATCGATCCGAGCGATTTGCTGACGGTGCAGACCGAGATCAGCGCCGAACTGCTGGGCCTGCAGACCGTTGCCGACGAACAGCCCGCTGAGCAGACTGAGCAGCCGATCCGCAGCGCCGTTGAGCCGTTGGTGGAGTCGTCGTCGTCGTCGTCGTCCGTACAGCCGGAGCAGAAGCCTGAAGCAGCCACCACCACCATCACCAACACCATCATCATCGCAGAAGAGACCACTTGCCACGTGGCGGTTGCCAGCACGACCGATCAGTGCGAAGACGTGCAGCCGGTCGAAAGGAGCAACACACTTGTTCCGCCAAAACCGGCCACGCCTTCATCGTCGCCGCGACCTTGCACCGTCCAAATTGCCGTACCCGACACAACGACGCCCTCCGCCACCGTCGCCACCGCCTCCGCCACCGCCACGACGACGCTGACGCCGCTGGCCGACATCCCACGGCCACCGGAGCCGGACACCAGTGCCACACCTGCCCCCCGCTGTCAGGCGGCACTCCTCCACCTGCGCCGCCTTCGTCGCCGTCTCCGGGCCAAATACCGGCGCACCCCGGCCGCCCCGGCCGCACTGCGGCTGCTTCGGCGCAAGTACACTCGATGGCAGCGGCAGGCCGCCGGCGGAATCGCGCGTCGCCGCCGCCAGCTGTGGCGCCGGAAGCTTGCGGTGCAGCGGCGCCGCCGGCAGCAGGCGGCCGAGCGAGCGGTGCGGCAGGCGAAGCGGGCGGCAGCGCGTGAGCAGGAGGCGGCAGCAGCAGCAGCCGCAGCCGAGATGGCCGAGGCGGAGGAACGGAAGGAGCAGGCGGTGGCGCCGCCGCCCACCGTCCCGAGGCCCGATCATCGAAGCCCGGATCGTGTGACAGCACCAGCAGCCACCACCACCAGCATCGTCGTTCCGCCACCAACACCCGAACCTCTGATGGTGGCGGTGGTGAGCAAAGCGACCGCACCGCACCGACGCAATGGCGCCCCAAAGAAACGCCTGTGCTCCGGCGGTTCGGATGCGTCGTCGACGACGACCACGAGCACCAGCTCGCCGAACCCCGGCTCATCGCCGCTCAAAGGACCGCTCTCGCCGGCGGTACCAATGGCGGCTGGCATCCCAGCCAAGAAACCGAAGCAGAACTTCGATCAGATGCTGCTCGGCATCGAGCAGTTCTACGTGAAGAAACAACCGTCGAGCAAGTCGGCCGCAGCTGCAGCTGCAACAGCGGTGGCATCGCCCACCACCAACAACAACAACAACAGTGCCAAGGTTGCCAACGCCAATGAGCGCCAGACGACCGTCGCCAAAGCACCGAAAACGAAGCAACCTCAGCCGCAGCCGATGCCGTCGACTGTCAATGAAGTCGCCGTCGTCGTGCCCAAACGCCAGCGCCAACGACGGGCGACGGTGTCGCAAGCGCCACCGGCCACCGCCTCCGGCAAGGTGACGCACAGTCGCGACCAGGTGAAACGGCTGGTGATACCGGCGAGCAAGATCTACAACGGTGGCGGTGAGCAGGCGCCTTCCGTTCAGGAGACGACGCAGAAGAAGAGGAGGAGCAGCCCTCAGAACACGGCCAAGGCCACGACGTCGAAGGCTCCGATGCCCGAGGCCAAGGTGCGCCTGTTGCGCAGTCCGCTGATCGACCGGCTGTGCATGCTGTACAATAATGGCGTCGCCGGCTGCTCGCCCAGCAGCTCGAGCCGAACGGCGTGCGTTTCAGCGGCGGCGGCGGCTGATCCGGTTGGCGCCAGCGGAGCGGAGGAACCGGCGAGCGGCGCACCAAAGTTGCGGGCGCGCCGGAAGCGCGCTGCCACGCAGGCGCATTGAGGCGATGGTTTGGGCAGACGGAAGCATCAATGGACGCATTAGTGGGTCACACTGGTTTCAAGGTGTGAACTAGGATTTATTGGAAATCGGTGGATCGGAAATTTCAGTTGAACTCAGGATTAGAAGAGAATTTGAACTGATTGAATGGCGAATGATCTTTTCCATGATTATTTCCATTAATTTGCAAAATTCACGAAATCGTGCTTCTTAAAGTGTAGGAAAGAGTCACAAACAAAGTTTTGTTCATTCAACATCATTCTATCGTGTACGGAAAAACCGTTTGTGAAAAGTCTCACCCTTATGTTAAGCACGCTCATAGAAGGCCAATGTTTATGTATATGAAGACATTTGTTAACTAATATCATTGAAAGGAAAAGGATTTGTGCACAATTTCATTATCTTTTGATTGAGTATAGTACCCCAATCAGTTGACTGAAACCATGCCAACAAATCGTATTTTTCAAGATTGCGCACATTTTTGAAGGACAAGCTACAATAATCTGAACTCTGAACATTCCAATGATACAGGATTTTAGAATAAACATCCTTCTACTTATATCATATACTATGAACATCTTCGGAGAAATCACCGAGCTCTTATTCGCTTGGTGATTTTATCTGTTTTTTTCTGAAGTTGAGGATGTGTGGACAATTTCATGCTCTTTCATTTGAGTATTCACGAATTGTTCCAGGTCGATCCAGTGAAAAGCTATGTCCTTCATACTGAGGACGAAACATGTGTGTTTTGTATGGGGGAAAATATTCGATTTCACTCCCCATACGAAATATCTGGATTTCGTTTTTGGATTAGAGCCTATAACTTTTCACTGGACCAACTTGGAACAATGTGTGGATACTCAAGTGAACGATAATGAAATTGTCTACAAATCCTCATCTTCAGAAAAGTGTATATGATAGAAAGAATTATTATTCTAGAATCCTGAATCATTGAAATGTTCAGATTATATTATAGCTTGTCCTCCAAAAATGGTCGCAAACTTGAAAAATCCGATTTTTTGGCATGGTTCAAGTCTACTAGATGGGGTAGTTTACACATAGTTCCAAGTCACTCCAGTGAGAAGTTGTGGCCTATCAACCATTCTCGAAATTCGAATATTCTGTTTAAAAAAAAAATCGTATTCCGCGTTAGGTTCAGAGACCGCGACCTTTCAATGGAGTGACTTAGAGCAATGTGTGAATACT
>JANTBZ010130488.1:0-15146 GCA_024741255.1 Exechia fusca | reverse complement strand
TAGAGGAGCATTTGCAAGTCTAGCTAACATTTGGCGATCCACAGAACTCTCACAGAAACTGAAGCTCCGGATCTATGTATCAAACGTCCTTGCGGTCCTGTTGTACGGCAGTGTGACGTGGATGGTGACAAACATAATCTCGTCTAAAATCCAGGTCTTCGTCAGCCGCTATCTCCGACGTATAACGAATACGTTAATATGACAGGATCTCGAACGACCAATTGCATAGATTAGCGTGTAACCCTCCGATGGTAAACCTCATGAAAAAACTTTGGCTTTGGCCGAGGACAGGGATGAATGGCGGATCTGGACCGAAGGATTTTGTCCTGTACCCCATGCTCCTTGATGGGGAAAACTGGATGTATGTATGTAAATATGTGAACATTTATATTTGTGGCAAATTAACCTGATGTGTGAAAAAGCAGCCTCCTGTGAAATTGTCGAAACAGTTGTTAGATTCACAGGATTTCACAGGTCCAACCACTGAGCAATTCGGAAAAAGGCATATCGAGCATTATCCATACAAGCGTGTGTCCGAGGCTGGACGTCAGAATACGCGTCGGTTGAAGTTTACTCGCGTTTTGATCGAAATGCACTCTCTGTTTGCTCAATGGGTCGAACACATATGTTTTTTAGGTGTTTGATATTATTCCTAATTTTTAATTAATTATTTGAAAGTTGGATACAAATGTTCGATTGACGAAACGGATGTTCGATAAGTCTGAACACAGCACAGCCAGAAGAACGACGGCGATGTCCGCTGTGCGCTCGCTCGCGCGGCTGCCGGCGTCTGAATGGAACATTTACAACATCTGTGCGCTGCACGCGCGCGCACATGATGATAGAACGGTACATTTCAAATGAGCTTCTGCTTAGCTATTCGCGCCGGGCTTGCCGGGCATGTGTGCATGTTCATGGTGTTTTTGCCGGAACGACGTATTATAATCGTGTGTGTGTGTGTGTAGCTGGAACATCTCCACCACAACCAGCAGCATAACATGCACACACGCACAAGAACTCAAGAACTCTTGCGTGAGACACGACCAATTGAAACGTCAGTTTCAGCCAATCGCCGCAACATTCGCGACTACTGCGCGGATTTTACGCGCTTTTGCGTGCATGCACCGAATTCGCCAAATCATCGTCGCGTGTGTGCGCTCGCTGGGCTTCTTCGCGCGGCTCGCGAACTCCCGAAGCGCGCACATTTATGTAACCCTATTAATCAATAAAGTAGCGACGCAGTGCACACCTGTATGCTGTAGAAACAGGGTGGGGCGCTAAAATCCGGATATGTGAAGTATTGTTTCCAAACATGATTCACATCGCGGAAACTAATAAATGTGGAGTAATTGTGTTTATGGATAGTTCGTTAATTCATTTCATTGTTCGTCAATCATGAACAATCTCTTTCGTGAATAACTGTCTCTTAATTCAATCTGCAGCGACCGCCGATCATTTCCAATGCTTCATGATTTATATTTGCTATCGATCGTTGCTTCAATAAAGCATTCAATAAAACCTATTCTAGATGTTCGATAGTGACGGGATCCTCTCCAACAACGCTCCACAAAAAGTTCACCAATACCTTTGATATCGGGCTCAAATATGTATTTATCCGATTGAATTTCCCTCGCCGGTGGTTCAAAAACGTTGTTGGACTGTAAATTTCGAATTAATAAGATATCGGATCATGCGCGTAGCTAGAAGACCATCATCCTCGACATGCACAACTTTACGGCTGTATGTACTATACTTGTGGTTTCGCCGATAGGCATGTATTGAGAGCATTTATATAGATATAGATACAATTTTTGAGCTTTTCGTAATGCTTATTGTGACCATTTTAGGTGGTAAAGAACGGCATAAAATAACAATTAAATCGTTACCGGATTGTGATGCCCTACCCTGAATATAATGCGCACTCGGATCGCACGCTCGGCTCGGCGATAGAGAAAGATATACCATCGGGCACGCGCACGCTACTCCGAATGCTTACGGATGCTGCGGCACAACGTTAAGTATTCCAGACACGCGCACGCGTGCCCACCGATCGCTCGGGTGGTGGAAGACGGGTGGCAGCATTGCACTGCTGCTATGCGGCCGAGCGCATGCGATTTATGAACGCGTGAGCTTTCGTGCGCACTTTGGCCAGCTAGCTGTTAGATGAGGCAGCGATGGTTCGTGTGCGATAATCTGGCGCAGATTTACACGGGTTTGGCTGCGGATGGACGGAATGGTTGATGCGTTCACGTCACGAACGTAATTTATTCTAATGCAGTGGTTAGAGTGGTTACTGCGCGGGGTCATTGGTGAAATGGCATAATAAAGGCGTATGACGTAAACGATTTTGAATGGAAGGGGGTATATAATTATACTATAGTCTTGTTGGCATCAATAGTGGTTTATGGCAGTAGTCGTAGAATTAAATGTCCGAACAAGTATACCGAATAAATGGAATATAAACCAGGAGAAGCTAATCAAGTTCTGTACTGAGTGAGACTAAAATGTGGAGCCAACTTTATTTCCAGATAATAATAATTTACACATTATGATTATCAAGGCCCGGATGTTGAATGAAATCAAAATTGTTTATGCTCATCCTACAGAATATTTGCAAGTGCGATTTTATCCGTCACATTTCCGTGCGATTCGAATAGTCCTTTCTTGTTTTCTATATTTTCACTATGTTGCTCTATTTTTCGTCGTTAGGTCCGATTTTCTCTATATTCACTGGCCTATTTTCACTATCTTTGGACCCTTTTTGCTCTTCTGCACCAAATTTTACATGCAAAAAGTCATCAGCCGGTCACTAAACTCTTTTCATTCATAAACAAAATCGCGAAGATTGCAACGAACAAAATTACTCTAAATTGTTACATTTTTTAAATTCTACATTGAGAGATCATCTTTTTTCTTGTCCTTAGGCCCTACTTTGCTCTTTGCTCTGACTCTGATCGTCTATGGTCTTTTATACAAAAGTTATAGCCAAGAATGAAGAATTGCCATATCAAACTGGCGCACACACGGATCCAGATTATAGAGACCATGCATTTTATAATTCTTTCATTTCTTTCGATTTTATTCGATTGAAGGAACATAAATTAAGCTTACATGTTTTTTTCCTTCACAAAATTGTACAGTTTTAGCTAGAATTGTCAGAGGTGCAAAGGTACCCCGCACATTTTTAAACGTCGAATAAACATGCGATTGGTTTTTTGCTAATAGCTCAGTGATTTGAGTTTTCACTTAATAAGAATGTTCAGCAAAATCATAGCATGATAAATTGTCTGTCAATTGTATTTTTCCGTTTTGAAATCGGATGAAAATTACGACCGCGTGAGCTCATCGCACTTACTATGCAAAAATACCCCGTCATACTCTTTTCAAAATGAGATAAGTTGTAGTTCGTCTTAGGAAAGCATAATTATGAATGAGATACAAATGATGGAGGTCGATATTTCCAAATACGACACATAGGCAATATTGAGTATCCTGGTTTTTCTTAGGAAAAATTCATATCATAGAAAGCAAACAACATATACATCTACACGTTCATACCTCATACCAGAACACACGCACTTGCCCTGCGCTTACGTTACGCGCAACGCGCAAAGCACCAATCTCGGCAGTCTTCGCGCACTAGCGCACCGCGCTCGCGATCACCTGGCGCACACACAGTTCGCGATCGCCGTCCGACCGAGTCGCACGTCTTCTCCGCGGTTTTCTCCAGTCTTGAGGTATCCTCGAGAGCGCGTACGCCCCGAACAACATTGAATTTCACGCCCGAACGCGCACCCAGCCGCGAGTCCATCGCGAGTGCATTCGTTCGTTACGATCGGTGATCGCGCGCGTGCGGGTTCGAAAACCGTTGAAAATAACTCAATTCCGTGTTGTGATTTTTTGTGCGTGCGTGCCTGCGTGTGCTTGACTTCGGCTAGTGACTCCATACCTCGCATACCATCCTAATGCACCGTACCGTGTAGAAGCAGCAGCTCTGCACCAGCTACCTCAGCATAAAACAACCGTACACTGCACATCGCAGCAGATTGTTGCCGGCGTAGAGGATGTGTTCGACAAGTGCGCAAGTGCACAGCATAGCCGCGTCTTCGTCGTCTTCATCGTCAACCAGTGAAGCATAAATTGAATCGCGCTGCGAGCGTGCGTGCCAGTGCCAGTGTGTATGTGTGTCTGATCCGCATAATCCATAACACAATTATTAATGCTGCACTGCCACACGTAAACCACACACGATTTTCCGCCAAGCTTAGTTCCAAGCCCAGCCAGGAAAAACAATCGTCGGCGTGTCGGCGGCGGAGCGAGATCGCGCTCCAAGCGTGCGTACAGCAGGTGTGTATAGTGTAGCATATTAATGTTATGGCAAGCGCTCTAAGTATACGCTGAAATAATAATTGAAAAATACAACTTTTCCGTTATTGCACGAGTGTAAATCATAAGCCTATTGTGCGGAGGTGTCTGCAAGCTGCTCATGCGTGCACTTGTGTGTCATTTTGTAGTGTTCGTACGGTAAAACAACAGTCCAAACACTCACAGTATTTATTGATTTCTGCGGTGTGAAAAACACACACACACACACAAACTCGCGGCGAATTTCCGTTATATTCACATGCGGTTTGACCAGTGAACCGTGACGACTGTGAAACGTGCTGCTGGACGTGTTGAATGACGAGTTTTTTTCGTTTTGTTTACATGATTAGTTTTTGTGTGCACGCATGCGCGTGATCGGTGCCGGTGTGCGATCGATCGGTGGTGCGTTAGTGCAACGATCCACACATTGTTGGGAGCTTTCGCAGACAGAACACGCAGTCAGTGTCGTAGAACATACAAATAGATACAGTTGGTACATTGCTTCGCCGGGCAGTCGGTAATATAAGCTTCTAGACATACATTTTGTAGGTTTATTCGATCGATCGAAGCAGCTAGAGCAAACAATTTGAATAATGCTGACAATTATGTGCACACAAATCGTGACAGTCATTGAAAATCAAATTTAGTATTTATTTATCATGTTCCAATGATGCAGTTTTGTGAAATGATCATCATGCTACTGTATGCTAAACAAATCGTTTGAGAAAAGTCTCACCTTCTGGCTACGCGCGCCATAAGAAGATCGATTTGTAAATATGAGGAGAAACAATCAATCTACAAAACACACAAACAATTTTAATACATTTTTATTTAGAATGTTTTGTGCGACATTTCATTGCCATTCATATGCCTTTACGCACATTGTTCTAAGTTATTCAGGTAGAAAGTTATGCAATCTTAACCAACTATGAAATTCCGGGTGGAATTGAAAAATATTTGTATTTTTTATTTGGATAGGAGACCATAACTGTTCACTCATGTGAACTATAACAGTGTCCGTATACTCAAATCAATGGGAATTAATTTGCGCACTAATCCTGTACATTCGAACATATAAATGAAACTTGCTTATAGGTTTATCATTTATCCATGTTTGAACAGATAGGTATTTCTTGGGGCGTGCTCTGTTCAGATTAAACGATTTGTTTGTTCAATGAACACTTCGTTAAATAAAATGTTCCTATGATATACACAAAAAATCGTGGGAGAAAAGTCTCAAATTTGGCCGAGCATCATTACAATTTGTGATGAGTTGATCATATCTGACTGTCTCTCGATTGAATTGACCCACTGTACATACACAAACGCATTCACTGACTTGGCAGCAGCAGCACTACACACACGCGATCACGCTTGTATCGATTGTTTTGATCGGATGCCCGACTGGCATTCTTCAGCGTAGACCGCCGAGACTCGTCGAGAGTCTATTCAATAGACGCGGTTTCACGCATGTGCTCGCACGCGCAGCTGATACACACTCAAACAGACACACACATCCGTAAATCCGCACTTCGACAGGCCAGCATACACACAGCATACAGCAGATCCAACACAACTCACAAACGATTGAACACCACCAGCCTCTCATAACTGTTCATTCTCATTGTTGTGGCGGCTAAGTCGGCGAGAATGTGTGCGTTTGGGGGGCAACATGTGCGCGGTTTTCGGTGTTTGTTCCGCTGGCTGGGCGCACCAGACAGACCTCTAGCGATCGGCATCGGCTCGATCGCATCGCAGCAATTCACCAAAGCGATTGGAGTAATTTCCATTTTTACCCATTTATGTGCTGAACGTGTGTGTTTGTGTGTGTGTTGTATGCGCCACAACCGGCAACATACTCGATACACGAGTGGAACATGTTTGATTCGCGCATCTGCGCGCGGATGTCTGCGGAATTTCGTGTCTATGCTAGTGTAGAGTAGATGCTGCCTCAGTCGGGCAGTCACTGAATTCGAAATTCGGTGAAAAATATAGTAGGCATTTTTCTATTTTGATGCTCATAGGCTCGTAAATGGAAAATATGCTCAACTATGCTCTAAAGCACGAATTAATTTGAAATTACCATTTATAAAAAGGAACGTATGAAAGTCTTTTAACATGGAGTGAAAAGGTGATAAATAATTCTTTATGCTATTCCAAACTCTACTTGAATATATGTTTTCTTCAGCATGTGAAAATCGGTTGAAAAATACCTCACCAACAGGTGTTTGAAGGAAGGCGGATGTCTGTGGAATTTCGTGTCTATATAATTTAGAGTAAATGCTCCTTTAGCCGGCCCGTCCGTTAAACTATAAACACTCGTTAATATCCTCCTATTTAGATGCTCTTCGGATCATAGGTAAAAACTATGCTCAACTATGCTCTAAAGCACGAATCAATTTAAAATTACTTACTTAATATAGCGAAATCGCATAACATTCAGTGAAAAAAAGTGAATTAATAATTTTTCGCCTTATGAAATTTCATGCTCTACTCAAACATAAAATGTATGTCAGCTTGTAAAAATCGGTTGAAAAATACCACATATACAAGTGTTTACTCTATAGTACGGATGGATACAAGGCGATTGAATAGATCGCGCCGCTGCTGCAACAAATTCTTGCGGGATTTTTATGATCATTTGGCGTGTGCTCACGACGACGCGTCGAGCAGCGCGTCTAGAGAATATGGGATAGAAGGTTTGCTCGATGCGCGAGTCTGTTCTTCGTCTGTGTGATGTGGATGTGAAAATAGAGGTTTTACCGTTGGCATGGGTTTATAGCAATGCGCTGTGTGTGCTTGGGTATTTTCTCCCGTTTGACTGGGCTGCGTTCGCAAGTGTATTCTGCGGTATAAACTGTATAAAGTCTTCATATATGTAAACATATAAAAGCCCGCTCGTCGCTCGTCGATTTTATTCGGCGAACGGGACACACAAGAGAGCCTATTGTGTGCGTTCTTATTTCATCGTATAGTAATTGTATGCGCACGATCGCTACTGCGTGATTCAATTGAAATTATAATTTCGGTTGAGTGTATTGGCTGCGGCTTGTATGCTTGTTGGCCCCAAGGTGCCGTGTCGTGTCCGTATGTTTTTTTTTTGTGGTGTGTTCGACTCAGCGTATTGGGTTGGATCAATTGTATTTTGGCACATTTGTCAGCATGTGTTTGAATTAGAATGGAGCTATGCTGTGTACTACTATGTTGCATACGAGTTATAAAACGATTACAAAGATGTCCGTTGAACGTTTCACGTAACTATTTAACTTGTTGCTCAACCAACTTTGTATTCTACTACATACACTGGATAGAACAAGTCTTCGGACTGTCGGTTTTGCCCATCTCACAAGCTTACAGAAGACTTTTATTCAAACACGAAATAATTTTTGAATGTCTTTGGTTCAGAGACAATCACTTTTCACCGGAGTGACCTAGAACAATGCAAATATATTCAAATGAATGGTAATAGAATTGCGCACACAATATTATTATTAGGACAAATGACAAAAAATCGTTGTTGGATGTAGATAACATTTACTCCTAAAGAGGTGATCAGTTTCAAGATAACATCTTAGATCCTTAGATCTTAGATCTTAGACAAACAAATTATTAATAATTTAAAAAAACATGAGAACAAATCATACCACAATAATTTCGCGACCACCCAACCAAACTCACACATCATCATACCGCTTGCGCGCCGATTTGGCTGGTAAATTTGAATTCAATGAGATCACGACTCGTCTTGCGGGCGGCTGCGTGGTGGAGGATGTCAAATTATGTTTTCGTTTTAACATACACTCACCGCAGTTCATACTAGACCGCACGATCGCAGGAGAGAAAAAAACGCACACACGTTTGCTTCCAAGCATATGCACAGAACCGGAATATGTACTCATTACGTATGCTAATGTCAAGACTATGCAAGACGCATTATGCGGCTGAAGCGGCTGAAGCGATTACCGTAACGCCTCCAAACACAATTCGAATGCGCTCGCAAGTCGGGACGACGGGTTATTGCTCCCAGCCGCACACACGTTTGGCCCAACTCTCTGGGCCCGGCCCAAGCGTCTCAAACAATTCTTCTCAGACGGAGCGGAGCTGAGACATGAACTGTGTGAGGGTTCGTTCTTCGTTCCGCTGGCAAACCGCGTTGCACATTCGTCAGTAGACTTGACAAATAAATGATAGAAGAATACTTATATTTGATTAAAGAAGTATTCTTTCCATGGAAATTCATTTGGAAAACCCTAAGTAGTAAACTTCAGACACATTATATTTTAAACGTGAATAAAATGCTACTAGTTCTATTGTCAACTGTAATTTTCACTATAGCCCACTGATCCGAAAACCGAGACTCAAATAATAATAGGTAGTAAGCCTTTATGACGTTACATTTATTACTTTTCCAATGCTTTATTAATGTAACGTCTGAAGTTATCATAATTCCAGCCTCCCAGTCTATCTTCACTTTTCTATGTAACACGAACAATCCTTGGGCTATGCTCGATAAATGTGCCAATTTTTTATTAAATTTTGTTTCGCTAGATTCAGCTAATGATGCTTCAACCGAAAGAGGCGAAGATTTTCAATTCATAGAGATTGAGTGACTACCATTTCAACAGATAGTTATTTGTGTTGGATTCTCTATTTCGAATAGTTTAAAACATAAATCATTCGTTCTGGGAGAACCATTTCTCGTACAGTCTGCCCGCCAGTCATCGGCGGCGGCGCATCGGTCATGGGACCGTGAACACAAAGCGACGCCGTCGTCGACGCACCCATCCAGGAAAGTCGCGGCGCGCTCACGCTCATTTTACCGGGAATAGGTTCGCCAGTTTGTGCGCGAACGTGCACATGCGGTAATAATGGTAATGCAATGCGCAATGCGCATAATTTTTTCGTTCATTGTGTGCGCAGCCGCAGCTCATTAGCTAAGCGTTATGCTGTCGCATGCGTGTTCTTGTCGTAGGTGTTTGTTGCGCATTTATTCTGAGCACGTTTCGAGTGCCATTTCACTTGCGTTTTATGCTCGAATGCTCATAAACAATGCTGCAATTCTGCTGTCAAAGAATTAAAAAAAACCCGCATCGCTCTAAAATTAAGCGAGCGCATTGAGTTATAGTTATAAGCAAGGTTCGGAACATAAGGACCTAAAAACGTAAGGTCATAAAATAGTGATTAAAACAGTGAAGAACGGACTAATATTGTATGAAGATAGACGTGATTCAGAACGATTTTATTTTTATAATAACGTCTATATGTTGTGCAGGTTTCAACGTCTGCAAATTGTATTTCCCAACGAACTTCTTTGAACGCTTTTTTACAGACAGATAAAAATGTATCAGTATTGCATTTGATTGAAAAAAGCGAATAAGGGTTTTGAAAGGGTCACAAAAAAGGACAAAACAAGAAAACAGAAACACGACACATAATCTTAGTTACCAATGTTTTGTATGATGATCAGGAAAAGTAGTGTTATTCCTTTGACTTCCGGGCCCTGGTTATAAGTTTCAATCGCATTCTCTGCGAGACGCCGATCCCAACGGATGTGACACAGGTGAACATAATCATATTAAACGACTCGGCGATATGCGCAATGCGCATGCACGCGCATGCACGATCGGTGAGAGTGTCGGCGCCGAACGTGCAGCGAATCATAATATCCATCTGTAAGCTATGCTATGCTCGTTCTTGGCATTGCGCATGCGCATGCCGCGCTGGAAATTCCTTCGAGGGCTCCGGCACTCGGCGGCGGCGTGTAATTGGTTGTGAATCAATTTGCAGTGTTTATCACGAAGAAATTTCACAATCGCTTCTCTATGCCTTGAGGCATAGAGAAAACTCGGTAGCACGGCACGGTAAATGAACCGAATGGAATTGCACACCTGAGCGCGAGAAATTACGCGCAATTTGGTCCGCGTGCGTGCGTGCGTGCGTGTTTGTTCGTGTATATGTTCGTATTTGCGTTTCTGTTTCTCCGCAACTATTTCGACGCGATGCGTTCGCGAGGCGTGAGAGTGATGAAGCGTGTGCGCTCACATGTGTAGCATATTATGCTTTTCATTGCAGATATCCATCATAGCACTATTCAAGCCCACAGCATAACGGACTGATGTGATTATTGTACGAAGTACATGCGTGCGTATTGTTATTATTATTATAACAACACTCCCCACAAAAACCGTTTGTACATTGTGCCATCGGCCGCCACATGAGATTGACTGGCGCCCGTCGGGCGTTTACTTTTCTTTGTATTAAATGTGCATGCGCGTAATTACATAATCACACACACGCGCGCATCACACACACACACGCAATGAGAACCAGAATGGCTCGCCTCACCTCGGTCCTCGGTCACACTCGCACACACAACATAAAGCATAAATGTGCGCAGACATCTCACACACACGAGCGCATTGTGTTCGTGAACGTGCGTTCGGAGTCATTAGTCAATATAATATGTTGCGGTTTGCACAAGAGTCTGGGCAATGCGTCAAGCGTCAAGGGCATGTTGTATACAGCATGTTTCATGTGCACGCGATCGAATTCGGATTAGATGCGTTCAATGATGTGAAGTAAATGTGTATGTTGTCCGCCGATTTCTCAACGTACGCTACACTCGTGCCAAAACGTGAATCGTGAACAATTACGATCGCACTCGCACACACACGAGCGATATTTCGTGCAATATCAATTTGGGGCTCTGCGCACAACGAAACAATGGCCTCCAAACACACTCTCACACACACACTCGTGTCTAAATCCGCTTCACATCTGTGTGATCACGTTTTCACGATGTTGCGGTTAATTCAGGTAATACGATTTGACCATTTTCACATCACATCGGGCGCAAATATCATAAATAAATTACCAATGCACATAAAGTGATTTTATTACGGTGTCTAATAGACACCGACCGTTACGCCGGGGCGTGCTGAACTGTGCAGAACAACACGTGTGTTTAAGTGTGTATGCGGGAGCCCCCGAGAGCACGCAGAGTTGAGACGTTGACGCCTTCGCAACGTTACATTGCCCAACATACCCAACATACAACATACCCAACACCCAGATGAAGTAGGTGTACGGTATGTAGTGTGTGCAGCCGCCGTGTTTACCGCCACGCAAATTAATATGTTCGATCGCAGCAGAGCAATAACAAACTCGTATGATGTGTGTGTGTGTGTGTGCGTAAATACACATACGCGGCATTGTGGTCCAATCATAATTACAAAATATTGAATAGGTGCGCGCACACGCGATGGTTGTTTGAGTAGCTCGCTCGCCGATGGTTGTAATGATCGCGCAGCATAACTTCTAGGATTAAAATGCGTGTGCGTGTGTGGGGAGACTCGTATGTGCAGTGCACACGTGTTTGGAGCGCGCGTGGCGAGCTTTTCAAATCGATCGAGTTTTTCGGTGTGCGGAAATTACAACCGTTGATAATTATAATTGACGTTATGCAAGTAGCAGCAGCGAGCGTATCGCAAAGCATATCTTGATTAACATTAGTGTATGTAGTTTGCTTGCACGCGCACCTGCTCGACGGCAAAGTAGACTCGATCATTAAATTGATGATCATGAAATATGATCAGTGAGTTGATTGAAAAGTGATTTTTAACTATCAATATATTACCGTGTTTGCACATTATTATGCTTCGGCTTCAAAATTGGCGCACTCGCGAATTGACAAATGTCCAAGACAAACTAGTTCAACCGATGCCAAAGCCAATGGTGTTTGTGGTTTGTGACCGCAGGCAGTTCATGTTCATCTAGCGGATGTACACTGTACACGTACGACGGAGTAACGAGCTGTCGACACCGCTTTTGAGACGTGCATCAATTTTCGCGCGCGCGCGCAATGCACCAATTTACATACCAGCACGTTTCACGAAAACGGTGCATGGTGCATGCATGGTGTCCACTACAGCAACAGCATGCACGGATAACGAACGATCTAATCTAAATTGTGTGCACATTACATTCTGTGGTTCCGCACATGTGCGGCTCCGCCCAATGCTAGAGAGTGTCACGTCGTCGTTTGTTCTGGTCAGTGACGTTTCTAATGATGTGGCCGCACCAAATAGAATCACGAAATTTACATATTTTAATGACTGAATGTTCGTCTTCTCGGCAATGGCAAAATGGGTGTGCCCGGGCTGCCTATGCTGACATCCGATAAGCGTTCGTTTGAACGCGCAGCATAGAACGAAGATGAGCCATGTATGTTGCGAAAAACCGGCGACACGATTTGCATACGATAATAGCATCGCGACTGGCATGGCATGGATCGATGGAGAGGGTCGCTGGCTGGAAATAGGCGACCAAATCCGTGCACGTTATGCTGCTCGCTCGTGCTCGTGCAAGCATTATTTATCGGTTAGGTTCGCATCTCTGTTGCGGTGCTCCCCATAAGGCGGAAATGCGCTCTGAAACGAGGTGAAATCGTAACGAATATGGCGATGAGGTTCCATGCTGTCGACAACACAAACATCATACAACATGTGGCAGATCACGCACGAATCTATTTCAACTACGATCATCATCATCATCTTCATATTTGATCGAGTGAAAGTGCGAATAATTCGCGTGAACAACATACTTTGTGCTCTGCTTGTTTATGCTGCGCGCTGCGTTGCCTTGTTGTCTGCACTGCGGGTAAATGCTATTGCGCATATCCAATGCTTCGCATATGCGAGCGCAGGAAAAATGCCGGCATGGCGTGATTAAACAAACAAATCAACTCAACAGGTGTTACGTTATGCGTGCCATCGTTCAACACTCGCTGGGTTAAATGGGTTGACGCGTTCGTTGCCCGTGCATGGTAATTATGCTGGTATGTTTTCTATGCGAAGACAATCGAATTTGAATTTGATCAAGCCATGTTGCGACCCAAACAAAAGCACCTGCGCTCGAGCATACAAATTTGAATCATCTCTATGCTAACAACTCTGTGTGTTTGCATGTCAGATTACCATTATCTCACATGTTATATTGCATGCTATATATTGCATGGCAATTCAGCATGCATCTGCACCGCGCAAGTGACCCATTTCGCTGAGATTGCCGCCACTAAACGCATTCATTCTGAATGTAAAGCCCCGCACACACGCTTGTAAAAGTTGGCCGACACGCCGGGCTTTGGGCAACCAGTTTAGCATACATATGTGTACACACACACACATGCTCGCGCGACACAACGGCACATATCGTCCGCACTCCGCACCACACATCGACATTATTGGGTCAGTAGTGTAATACGAGTTTTAATGCGCTCACTTAACGTGTTTGCTGCTCCGCGCAAGAGATGCTGTCGCGCCAAGCGCACACACCTTGGGGTGTGTTTTGTGCGCTGCTGCGTCTAACGGATCGACGCATGCAACATAGACACACATACACACACCGAACACAGCACACTTCAGTCGCTCAAGCGCACAATGGCACCATAAAAATGAATCGCACACAGCGATAATACCGCGCATATAGTTGATCACCAGTTTGATGCTGCGGCCAAATGATGAGTATTATGCTGTTTTATGCTGTTCGAAAATTACGAATTACACGCGAATTAGATTCATATGGATCTGGTCGTCGTCGTCGTCGTCGTCGGTCGTTTCTTGGTATCGCAGCCAATTCCATCAAATTATGTTTCATGCATGCCCACACACATTTGTCCTTCGCTGCGCGAAATTGCGCGAAATTGTTGGCGTACGCCCGCCGCTAAAAAGTCGTCGATCCGTACCGCTCCGATCATAATTTGCATCCTAGGCATACTCGGCACAAAAGTCCAATCATTCTAACGGTACGCAGCAGCAGAGGCGGCTGCCGCCCGGCGACCAGCAAGTAGCACACACTCTTACCGAATAGTGTAGTGAACACTACACACGTCGACGTCGTAGGTGCCGTTGAAAAGTTCGCTCCATGTTGGTTGGCTGCCTGCCTGCCTGCCTGGGACGCCATCGCCATCGCTGTCGTATTGAGGTTGACGAGCGGTTGCCGCACACATTAAACTAATCAGATATGTCTACACGCACGCACGAGTGGCTCTATGCCTGCGTGTGAGATATCAACGCAATCTTGTTTTATTTGATTATGCCCGAGACGACGACGACGACATGTCCAGTTCTTGGCTGTCCAGCAGCAGCAGGCGAGCGTTTAGCGGTTGTATCTCGGTCGTATCTTGGATGAGAGCAGTAGCGGATTTAGGATATCTAGAATTGTTATATCGAGGTGAGGCCGGATAAGTCAATAAAGCAATTTGAAGTTCTTTCGAATTGTGATAATCATTTGTTCCATCAGTTGATGTCACCAGTTGATCAAATGAGTTCGCAACGATAGTCCTTGAGACAGATCAGTTCTTTCGAAGAGGAAAATTAAAGCTTTTGGTGTAAGAGGCTGAACAAAATAGAAATAATATTTGTCAATTAGTCGGATAGGATAAAACATTGCAGATAGAGTTGATATAAGTTGGAGAACTGTAAAAAGCCAAGGCAACTAGGCAACTACTTACATGGGCTGATTAGTCTTGACACTAACTATGAAGGAACAATATTTCTGATGAAGACAACACTTTTAATTGATCGTAGTCATTTTTAGCCTGCCATAAATGATCTTATTTCCGAACTGTCATTATTTTGTTAGTAATTGAAATTATTGTACCACATGGTTCGACATATCCTAACATATGGAGCAAAAGGCATTTATAGTCTTGATAAGGCACTGTTTTCTGATAGGTAGAAAGGGCCGCTGGATCCAAAACATGTCTTGAGAAATTGTTATCT
>JANTBZ010130377.1:0-15148 GCA_024741255.1 Exechia fusca | reverse complement strand
CCACCCACCCGAATAGCCAAGGCGACAGCATTATGTGTGACAGTATGGAGGAAGGATTGCGCCCCGAAGTTTCTGCCCCAAAACCGGCGTCGGCATCGAAGATATGAAATAGTTTCTGACATTGTCTCGATTTATCACGCGCGCGCGCCCGCCTTCACATTTACCGATTACACCTCAGAACCTTTTCAACCCCCGTAAGAATGGATTCCAATCCGGTGCTATAGCCCTCCGGCTCCGGCTTGACTTTGTCTCCGCACATTACACACCATAACAATTAGACTCGGGAAAGTTTTTGCCGCCCGTCGCCGCCGTCAAACATCCAATTAGTTGGGGGTCCGCTCGGGGTGGTCACATTCGCAAAAATTCCACCCCGCCCGTTTTGGGGGGCGGTGGCTGCCTTAGCCTTAGCTAGCAGGCCAGGCCAGGCCGCTTTGATCCGGCTCCTCTCTCCGGTTCGACAAACCCTGAATGCGCGGCGGTGCTCGGCGGCCACCGATGTGCGTACAAATTGTTCGGTTCCGGCTTTGTGTGCGCGCCACGGCGGATGGCCTCGTAAACCGTCGACGTTCCGTAATCCGTATTCTCTGGTCCTGGCTCTGGTCGCGTTCAGAGGATGCATGTTTTATTCAAATCGCTCCGCGAGCGCGCTCACACATGTGTGATGGTATTAGCATGGAAGCGGGGGCCGACGCTTCGGGCTGTCTGCTATGCTCCTATGCTATGCTCCCGGCGAATCGTCGTCATCATTTGGCGTAACTGTTATCTAAATGGCTAACAATAAAATCGTGCGTGCGTGAACCTCCGTCAGCACGTTCGTTCGTCCTCGTCTGCATGCCAGCGTGCGTGCTGGGTTGTCAACGTTGTCAACAACGGTCAAACGCACACATTGTTCGTGCCGTGCCGTATTACATAGATTTTATGCTCGGGGAAATGGTGCTGGGCCGGGATTTTCCAGTCCGACGCATGCACACAATACACGACTACTCGCTTCTGCTGCATGTCGGTCAGACTCGGACACACAAAAGGTAACGCACGTCACGAACGTTCACAACATACCCCTACCCCAACATATACTAATACCGCCCGAACTCTCGGCCGAGAGAAGCGTTAGTGGCTAGTGTCCAATGCAGCCGCAGACGGAACGGAAAGTTGCGTTATCATTGCATTTATATCGGTTGGCGGCCGCCATGATAATGCGGTCAATATTATATGGGTAGACGTGAGCGGTCGTGGCGGACGCGCACTAATGCAAACACCTCCGATTCGGGGTCTTCGGCATCATCGCGTTAGTCCGCCTCGTCATCGTGTCAGCATACAAGCGACTTATGCTCGCTTATGTGCACAAAAAGACACGGTTTATTGCTTTTTGCATTCGCCGCCATTTGCTGCTGATGTGTGCTGGGTATTGTTACGACGTCTACGAGCGGATGTGTGCGGCGTATAGCGCCCAAGGTGTACGCAAATGTGCATCATGGGACCACCATATTGCGCATGAATCAGCGAAAATCCCAGTTTACTGCTTGGCTCAGGCGGCGCACACGAACACACATGAGCCGCATGAGCGTGCACAAATTCAATCCGGTTTGCCAATCATTGGGATTGAATCGATACAAATTAAATTGCACGGTTGTGCTCAGAGCGAAGCCGCCGCCGCCGCACATACTTGAATCACTTTAACGTGCGTGCGTGCGTATGTGATTTACTCGACATAATTTATGCCACACAGTGCAGTCCTTGGCTGAAGCGAATTGCGTCGCTTCAGTTCTGTGTGAATCCAATCCATAAATTAATATCAACCTAATTAATCCCCCCATGGCGCAAGTGCGAGCGGTGGCGGCGCTCACGCGAAACGTGGGTGTTTCACACCATATGTGACCCGCTGCTTAATTTACGACACACACACGGCACACTATTGTCTCCTCTGCGCTCCGCTCGCGTGTACGTCCAATTTACGTTTGCACGGTTTTTTGTGCGCGATAAAATAGGCGAAAATAGTCCGATTTGCAGGCCGTGGCCCAATGCAATTTTCGGTTCGCGTGCCCGGCGAGCTAGCGTGTCCGCAATCTATTCGGGCATGCAATTCGCCGCGACGTAAGCCAAACGTACACCCTGACGTGTTTAGGGTTGAGCTTTATCTAAACCAATTTCTGTTTGTAGGTCACTTTCGGTCAATTTATGCACAGGCACACAGGCAGAGAGATAGGCCGCCGAGAGTGTCTTGTCAAAGTGCACCTTTTACCCCTTTATGCTCGACGGCGCGTTCGTGCATACAAAATGCGCGCATGCTCGGCTTGCGTGCTCGGCGTGTTTTTCACGGCGTGCGCTCGGCGGATTAGTAAATGCCATTGTGCCTTTGTTGCCGACTCTGAAGTGTGTTACTCGAGCCGTGCCGAGCGTGCACACCTGGGCCGGAGATTTACCTGTAAACGGGCACGAACGCCTTCCACAGATGCGCGCAACAAAAGAAAATGTGCAGTGCATTTTCTTTGGTGCGCCCGGCGGCGAATAAATCGCGTGCGTGCACATGCTCGGCTCGGTTTACTTGATGAATATTTGTCGTTAATAGTTGTGTTGCAGTAGTTGCCTGCCAGTGTGTGTTGGCAACCAACCGTGCGTTGGACCACCGTGAAAGTGTTGAGCGTTTTCATCGCACACGAACGCACGAACGCACGCACTTTATGAATATGCATGCATGACGTGGACGCCGGCGAGCAGCGTAAGCGCCACAATTCCGAGTAGCGAACGTGCCTCGTGCGGCAACACACAAATGCGCAAAACGCAGCAGCAGCTCGCTGGTCGCGGGCGTCTTTGGGGCTTCTGTGAGTTGTGCACGCATGTGCATTGTGCACGCAACGTTCCGATGCCTTGTGCTTGGTCGCCGCCTCTTCGCACGCACATAACGGAAGAAATGTTGTACGACGTTTTGCGGCGGCGGTGGCAGCCGAGGCGTCGGGCCGTCCAAAGTAAGTGCATTTTAATGTGTGCGAATAAACATTACGATGTGCTGAATTAAACCGAAGCGGAGCGGAGTGTGAAACGGCGTCGACACCATGTGGAAAACGTGCAGCGTGCCCCAGTCGCCATGAATTGTGTAATGTGAAATGCAAATGAAGTAGTTTTGGCGGTTGGGGTCTTTGGCTGGTGGTGGGCGTGAGCGTGGGGCTTATGCGAATGGAAATGTAGTTCGGGTGTAGCAGCCAAAGCAGGTGTATAATTGGGCACGAGCGCAGACAAAAGACGACGGACGGTAGCTACTCGCAACACACGCAAAATGCAAACATAATTATATGCTGGAATTCGGACATGAGCTTCGGACGTGCGTTCACGGAGTGGCGTAGAATTTATTATTCTAATACTAGCGGTCTTCGGCGGACTCCGGTATGTTCTCGAGTTCGGTTTAAATTCGAAACCAAACTACATGCGCGCGTTTGAATGAAATCATCGCCATTCAACAGTACTGTGACCCATAGAGGTATCAGCATTCACTCATAAATGCATTAAAATCCAAACAAGCGAATGCCATCATCGCCGATGGTCCAAATGTATGTGGTTTTCTCCGAGACAGAGATAGGGAGATGTGCAGAGATTTACCGCAACCACGAATGTTTGTCGGCACTCGGCACTATACCAGATCGAGGGTTTAAAACGCTTCGCACATGCATATCTAATGCGAGAATGCAGCCCAGTTAGTTTCGTCAACCAACCCAGCCCACAGCCCAGGTTGGGGTTGCACAGTTGAATGGTGTCGGGTACTGAGGTCACTGGGAATACCATAAATTGACATAACCTCAAATTTCATTTTACGTATAACTCACTGTAATTGTTTACGTTACAAAAACTGTTTACTCGGGTGGAGTTTTACGACAAAATCTAGTTATAATTCCTTTGAGTCTGACACCGGAGTTTGATTTATAGTGAGTTTTATGTAGAATTGAGAATTTGAGGTTATGTGAACTGACATCAGTCCCAACGACATTAGTACATCGCTTGGCACTCTGGGTGCGCCGCAGTTTTGCACATGACAGCGCCAGCACAGCTGCTCCAGAGTCGTCATCATTCCGACCAATTCCAGCTGCGCATTCGGGCACGATTTGGTGTGTGTTGGTTTGACTGGCTCTCTGCTCTCTGCCCTCCCGAATGTCGACTGTTTACGGATGATTGACGCCACGGTGTGTGTTCGTGTGTGTGTGCGTCAGCTTTAGTGGTTATTAAACTCCGGTGTCGTCGATTTGAATGCCCGCATGCAGACGTGAGGACAAGTCATTGATATGCAGAAGCCGTGCGCGCACATCCTGTTAGATTCGGATTTGCATACGTTTTGCGGAATTTATCGCTCGCTCTGTGTGTCTATTGATTTCCTCCGCTGCGCAAGTGGTTGGGCGATGCACTTCGTCCTCCCTTCCCATCCATTTCCACGAATATTATTACGCACATGCTGCGGATGAGACGTGAGACGGGAGAGGCGCCACAAGTTTTGGCACATCTGACAAAGTTGCTGCGTCGAGCAATTTGGCGAACACTTCCCCCGCCCGTCGTCGTCGTCGTCGTCGTCAACCTGTCTGCCTGTCGTCGTTGAACGCCGAAGGATTTCCGATTCGTCTGCTGCTGAAGCCGCGCAGAAATGCATTCTGTGCTTGGAACAAAGGTACGCTTGCGTGCATAATTAAGCACACAAACGTGATGACAATGCCTGTGCGCTTGCGAGCGGCTTTTTTGATAAAGTTCTGTTCTGTTTTTGTTTCGTGTGTGCATTGTGCACTTGTCAATGCGAGATGCACAGATGCAGTTGGCAAAATGCACTTTGCATATGTCGTCGAGCACAGACAACTTTGCAGTGCAAACTCGTGCGGTTCGACGTGCACGAAATCGGCTCTCGGTGAATTTAGGCTCAGCGCGCAGCAGAAATGGAAAATGTCAGTCGAGTTGTATGCTGCGCCAGGTGTTTCACGACCGAGACTGGCGAACGTGTTGAGCGTGCTCTCAGAAATAAAACAAGCAGCGCAGCGCCACCACAAATCCTTTGAGGCCAGATCGTGCTTAATGCCCACGCACACACACAGACGACGACACGTAGGCATAGGCGGCGGTAGTTTGTGTGGTTGTCGAGTGCACAAAACCCCACACAACAAAGCATGCATGTGCACGAATAATGCGCGCACCAATCGCGGAAATGCACATCATTCGGAATGCAATCTGCTTATGTGCTAACCGAACGAACGAACGAACATCGGCAGCAGCCGAGGCGGCAGCGACTCACTTGAGGTTTAGTCTGTTTTTGAAAACAACAGCGCATGCGCGAGAGGCTTTACTTCACAAAGTTTGACGATGCCAGAGTTGAGAATTGAAAGCGGCGGCCACTAGACAGCCTTCGTCTCCATTACTCTCCGCAAATATGTTGTACGCTTCACGCTATTTTGTGCTGAAATAATGCATGTGACGGGGACGGGGGGGCTGTTCTCAACCGGCGGCAATTCCCATCCGGCATATGCTCGCTTTAAATATTCAATCAACTTCGGTGTGTGCGAAGTTTAAAGTCGGCTCGGAAGTTGCGCGCTTCACGGTATTTTAGGTGCTAGCGCAGCGCTGGCAAAGTTTCGCGATTCTGTTTCGCGCCCGTGCCTTCGGTCCGAAACTAACAAATTGTTTCGAATGTTGTGCTATAATCGTATTGGACATTTATCTCGTCGGCTGACTCGAGCCGTTTATGTATTATAGGCGCGCAACACAATAGGATGGCAATTGCCGCCATCTCACCGTCCGAATCGCACTCAATCACTTCACCGATGGAATACCGCGAAAAAACCGCACGCTGGTGAACAAAGTGAACAAAGTGAGACATCAGCGCCCAGTAGATCGTTAGTCGCTTTGTTTTCGATGTAGGACAGACGGAGCTGAGCTCTCGTTCGTTTCAACATACGACACATTTCCTGGGCACCTTTAAATGATCTTCTGCTGCGCAATGCAGCTTGGATTTGGCGAATTTAGCAACGGATAATAAGAAATGTCCGCTCAAAAAGCGTTCGACTTTGTGTGCTCTTTCACAGAATATGGCGCATAGCGATTGGCAATTTCCTGCATGCGCTGATGATGAAACAATTCCTCGCATTTCGCAGCGACGCAGCGAAATTATATTTCCGATGAATGCGAGCAGCAGCAGCATAGTCATACTTGTCGTTATTCAGAAATTAGCTGGAAAAATAACCAACTAGTATGCTGTGCTTTAGAATCCTTCTGCCACAGTTTAAGCGGAAAATTACGCGCTTAAATCGCTGCGTGACACATCGCAACGATATGTTGCGTGAGCGTGCACGAGCTCCGCACTCCCAGCTCTCCCATGATGTACTCCGTTTAATTGCTCGGAATGCCATAAACTATTTGGGGGGGTGGCGGTGTTTGCTTTCGAGCGTCGACGACGATCTCTGCTGCTGTTGAACACCAGCGCCCGTGTTCGCCGTTGTCGTCGTCGTCGGAGGGTGCTTGTTGGCACGACCAGCGCTGGAGCTGATTGCACACACGCCGAGTGCAACATTTGCCACATGCGCTCGCCAGGGACGGACGACACACATTTACCACACTCTCTCGCCTCTCGCCGTCGAGTAACGAGTACGGCAAATATTCGTTGGTCTGGTCACACACTTGCACCGCCGCCGCCGTTCCGCTGCTCCGCCGCCCAAAGTGAATGCCAAATGGAATTTGGACGCGTTCGCGCATTGTCCGCTCGCGGGCGGGTGTACACACATTCGTAGAAACACGAGGCCAGGCGTGCGTGCGTGCACTGAGTTTGTGAGCGTGTTTGTGAACAGAAAAAAAACCCTGCCACCTCACCGCAACATCGCTCCGGCTCCGGCGGAACGCGTGTGTAAAATCAATTACACAACTTCGCGCCAATGCCGGGCGCGAACATTGTCGCTTACACAGCACGCACGCATCTAGCACGAGCGCGTGACAACATCCGCGAGCAACAAACATGGACTAGCTACTAGTGCACTCTAGGCTGGAATGTGTTGCCAAGTTTTCGCGACTGACGACATTCTTGCTGTGTGTGTTTGCCGTTTGCATTATAATGTTTGGCATGTCCGCCTGTCCGCCCGCACGCGACTTCAATTCAATTCTGCAGACAGGCGATGAATTGTCGACGTCGTCGTCGCTATTGTGCACTTCGACACAGCCCAAATGGCTGCTCTCATCAATTCAACAATTTCACGCCGCAAATGTAATCATCGGTGGCCATCGGTCTCTGTCTCTGTCTCTGTCTTTTTGAAAGATGGCGGAGGCTGTCGTCATTGCGATTCTTCCGCTCTGATTAGTCATTTCGGACGGATGAATACGGGCCTCAACATCGAGTGATGGCCGAGCAGAAAGAAAGAAGTGACACGCATTGTGTGAGCGTGTTTGCGTTCATTGTGTCCGAATGACCAATATCTGGGCGCTGACAGCAGTGTGTGTGTGCGTAATCCGCGTCGATGTCGATATTATTGCATTCCATTGTGTGTGTGTCTATGCTACTGTGTGTCACTGCGAATCTCTGCTGAATGCGAGTCAGATTACGCCCGGGGATATCAGTGTAGATACTAAATCATCATTAACTGCTGCTCGCGTGCTGAAAATGCGTCTGTGTATGTGGGTGTCTATCATGATCAATTCATGGGATTTTCTTGCTCAGCTCCGCCATGCACGACGGGATTTCTTATGCAAAGGCGGCAAGAGCGTCAGTTCATATTTCACTGCGCTCCAGCCCGCATTGTATGTACTAGAATCAACACCTCACCATCTACTACGCACAGCGCACATTTTGCATGCGCGTCGACGCGACGGAATATGTGATTGTGTGCATAGCACTCTTCGCGGTTTTCACTTTCGCATGCGCGCGCATTCAATTTGTGTGTGCGAATTTATTTTGTAGTGAAGCACGCATATCGATGCGCGAATATTCGCATTGGCGGGTGGCATGTTGCGAGCGTTGTTATGCGAGCGAGCGCACGAGGATTCAGGCAAGAACCCTCTGCATACTTCGCAATATATATTACACGTTCGAACTGCGAAACATAATGTTGATTTATCAGCGCAGCGTCGAGCCAAGCATAGCAAATATTATGAGCACGAGAGCATAATCAAATAGCGATTACGTCGAACATGGCGAAATGATGATTCCTCTTCGTGTTATTTGATATTGTTGTCGTCTGCTTCGAATATTGTTATTGCCACTGCGTTCGTTCGTTGCTGCTCGATGTCATTACTCGATGTTATTGTACGGTATAATTTCTCTTCATAAACCGTCCACGGTCCTCTAATCTATTAGGATACTTTGGCTTCCGAGCAAATATTGTGTCGTTTTTTCTCCATTTCGCGCGCGCGCGCGCTTGCACATCTCGCGCAATATATACATAATTTGTTATCTCTGCTCTGCGTGTGTCGGCCTCGGCGGCGCGCGTCAGTGTGCCAGAATGCCACCGTACCGCATACCACCAGTCTGGGGAAAGTGGCTGTGCTCGGAAGCAATAAATCGTGTGCGAGCACTAGGCACGAGCGTCGGCGGCGGCTTCCTCGCGCAAGCGCGCGCGAAGCAGCGAATATTATATGTTGCGAAAGGATGGAATGCAAATCATCTACCACACACGACGACGACGACGACGACAACGCAATGTCGCGCAAGTTGGTAAAATACCACGCCGTGCCCCGGCATGTTCTTCCTCCTCCTGCGCGAGTGAGGAGCGTGCGTGTTTATCCCGGCCAACACGCATGCCCGAGCGTCGTGTGTGTGTGTGTGCGGTTTGTTGGCGAAACGATTTGCCTGCTGGCTGGTTTGGTGTGGGTGAGACCAAGTATATTGGCACAACAAAATTGTCGCACGGCTTATGGGAGTAAAACGACGAGACGACGCGCCTTGCCTATGCGCTGATGTGTGCATGTGTGTGTCCAAACATGCGCGGTGGTCGCCTTCGCCCGGCCGTATGATTTATGCGTTTTGATAATAAAATGTGAAATTTATTACACGAAACCCACCACCGCCGCCGCCAGAGCACAGAATGTGTCGTTTCCGTTGTCGGATTTAGGCGCGCGCGAGTTCGCCACCGAAGCGTTTTATAGCCAGTGTCATTATTTCGGCCGGAGGCCAGAGATCAGAGCTGTCAGTGCTCACACAGAGACGAGCGATTACAGAGAGTCATCCAGAGCGTTCGCCGGCATAAAAATACCAACTTTGTACAATCTAGTACGTTGTATGGAACTAAAGATACTTTTTGGTGGATCGCAGTTCGAGTACTTTAGTCTGCAACGCTGCATCCAAGCATAATAAACACGAAACAGCTTTCCTACCGAACACGATCCGCTCCACTCCTTCCCCTCGCTGCTCACACGACACACGCTGTTGCCATCTTCGTCGTCGTCGCCCGCCATTGCCAACTACATGCTAAACAACATGCCAACATAACAAGCATACAGAACAACAGGACAATGAGACACACAGTCGTTTGCCAAATCAGTCAGCCCAACACGAACACTGAGACTAACGCGAACACTGTCACTGTCATTAATGTCAATCGAACTATCTGTCTTGTTCTCTCTTGCAGTAAAAGAAATCACAAACGGCCGATCACCGTTACTGCAGGATCCCTTATTCGGTAGTCGCCCACAGCCATACAGTAAGTGTGCCTCAGAAACACACTGACACTTCTACATAGCCGAACGAAAACGAAACCGAGATCATAACACACGCATAATTTTGTACGTAAAAAAAATGTCGATTCCGAAGTTTTGTTGTTCAAGCCAAAAAAGTCAAAAGTCGAGTCGAGTGTGAGGTGTTATTTTTTGTTGTTGTTGTAACGGTCCTCGCGATGCAGACGCACTTGGTGTATGCATACGCGCGAATTATAAGGACTCGCAGATGAAAAAAACCCACTTGCCGACATTCACTTTTATGTGTTCCTTTGTTCCGACATATCTATTGAATTCGAAACTCTTACCGAATCACACACACACGCATACACACACAGAATACACAGAACACACAACACTCAGCATAAGCATACCGTTACTCGATCAACATGCTCCCATTCTGCCCGCTAGCGCTGAAATTCGATGAAAATCTCTCAAACATGATTCTCCCAATATAATCACACACTGGCCAAAGGCACTCGATTATGCCGAGCTCCGGCTCCTTTGTCGCATGCTTGCGATATACACACTTCCTTTGAAATCTCTGAAATGTCGAAACCCGCCCAAATACTATACAAAAACATCAGACACGAAAAATCATATGAATTCCATATTTGTTCACACAAAACGCCATGCAAACTCATACAGCCGATTCTTATATGATGTCTACAGAAAACATTCAAAGACTCTTTGCCAAACACTAGACGAAAAATGAACAGACGCGAACAAAACAATCTCACACAAACACACACACCGACACACACTCACCGGTTCCGGTTGGACGTTTTTTTTATGTTTCCATTATACTCTTTATTTTCATTGTATTTTATAATTTGCGTTTGCGATGGTTGCGATTTTCTTTGGACTGGTTGTTGTTGATGTGTTTTTGGTGCGCTGACACTCACTGTGTGGCCGATGCGCTGCGATGCCGCCCACGACGGTGGCATCGCCGTAGTTCACAATACGCGCATCCGCGCTGTCCGCCGCAGACGAAGAAGTTCACTCTGTGGGGGCACTAAAAGCGCACAGCGCAGAGGGCAACGAACACGCTTCGGTTTGCTGCGGACAGCGCGCGTGCAAAATTGTGAATAATGTTTAACTGTCTTTTATTACATCTACTCTACTCTCTACCCCCATACCCATACAGGCGAGATATAAATGTGTGCAATTTATTTATTCAGTGAAGCATAACGTGGTAGAGTAGCAACAGCATAATAAAATGGTTTATTAAATTCGATATCCTTCTGAACGTGCGAACGCGTGCAACCTGACGCACGTGCAGGTGATAATAATTTCGAGGAAAGAAACCAATCAAAAATGATTGTGATACATCAAGCGAATGTCCGACGGGCTGTTGCGTGCGTGAATATGAGAGCGCAGCTGCCGACGTGACGCGATTTTCGAGCCCACCGGACACACGTGCATGCACACAGAGGCTCTGACCAACCGGAAAATTCGTCCAACACGATACGGTTCATGGATCTGCTGGTCGCGTATTTTCACCCATTGAAAATTGACCAGCTGAGCGCATTGAGCGAATGTTTGCGCTTGAACCGGTTCCGTGTGTAATTTTCGCGTGCGAGTGAACACACAGCGATGTTTTCGCCCGTTTATTTCCACTATTTTTACGCATAGAGCGAACGCATGTAATGCAACATTACTCCAGTTTAGCGGTGTAATATATTGCAACCAGCAGTTCACATTTGTGTGTTTTAATGGTTCCGAAATGTCTATACGCGCTGCATTATTTACTGCGTTCGCACAATGAACGTGTTGAAATTCCTGTTACGCGGTTGTTTAATGTTCCATGTTGCTATGCTCATTGAAGCTGGAGTTCTGCAACCGATATAGAAGTAAAGACATAAAATTAACTCGTGCCTCCATTCGATAAAATTGTCATCACGATGCTCGATGATCGATTGCACGCACGCGTCGCAGTTCATCATCATATCCGCGCAATAATCCCACATGAGCTCGCAGAGAGCATATAAATCAATGACTGCCGAACGTCGTGCGTCGGACGAAAGTTATAGCATTATTATCGGCATTTCATGCGCTCGGCATACTTATGCAGTCTTCATACAGCTCGACGCCCTCGCGTGCCGAAATTGCAATCGCTCAATGGCAGCATGAGCTCGTGTAATGTGTGTATGTGTGTGTATTTATGTTGTGCCCGTCACGCGCAGCACTCGACACATTATTCGCGTGTGTGTGTGTGTTGAGTGCAGTGAGAGTGCTGCGCTGTAGCTTTTCAATTAAAATTGCGCACGTGCACGCGAATATAAATTATTTGCTATGGACCATTTGTGCCCGGTCAAGTTACACATCAACACACACTCGCACCACAACAAATTATCGTTGTTTGGCCGCCCGATGTGTGCAAGTTGTTGGCCCCACAAAATCGACTGTGCGTGTGTTGTTGATCGTTGGCTTCAGTGTTCTTCTGGAACCGAACCGATGGTCATAACCTGGCGGTAATTGCTCGTTAGCCTCACGGTCGGTTGTGGAGCATTAATTTGGAAAAACAACTGTTACTAGAGACGCGGAACGTGTACAGAGTAGACCAGACCTGGCCATGCCTGGCCAAATGCATTTCAGATGAACAGCAGCATCGGCCTAACTGACTGACCGTGCTCATTATTTTCAGCATTATGCGCATTATGCAAGTGCGCCACATGCACGCACGCTCCGCTTGTAATATGGTTATAATTTTACATCGGGTTCGGGTTCGTGCACGCGCTGCGCTTTGTGCATGCGTTTTCCACGAATGGCAATATAATGGTCAATATGCAAAGTCTCTCGTTCGCGCTGGTAATTGGTTTTTGTTTGCTTTGCATTAATTATATTCGACTATTTGAGTGCGAGTCAGAGCAAATATCCACAGCACACACGTCACTTCGAGTGGCTGCTGCTGCTGTCAGGGTTTGCTTATGTTGGCTCTGGACGCACGTGAGTAATGAGGACCATGTCATGTCCCATCAGCTTCGCATAAGCAGAAGCAGCTCTCGAACGGCAATGAATATGAACAAGATTCCGTGGAAAAACGGTCAAATAAGAACGCCCGCACACGTGTCATTGAACACCGCGAAATGTTCATCTACTCCACGCTCTCGTGGGCGCAATCATACGGCTTCCCGGAAGTAATGCCGCTGCCGCGCTGAACTTCAATCATCATTACGCAGCTCGATGGTGCTCAAGTAGAGCATGTTTGCTCGAGCTGTTTGCGGGGATGGATGTGTGGGTGTTTGCGGAGTGTGCTTGGGAGTTATCTGGAACTGCGCTGCTACGGCTTCTGCTGCTGCTCCTCATTGTACGTCGATTTTAATGATATTTACAACGTCATCCAGAGCGCCGAGGGCGGCGGGCGGGCGGCATCGCTCGTCTGTCATCCCCGGCGATGGTGGTGGTTTGGGCGTAATCGCCCGAACACAGAACACACATTCGTGTGTGTCATATTGGGTCCCATTCGAGTCGCTATCTCTCTCGGTGGAAATGTGTGATTCCATTTGATATTGATGGGGAGCTTCGTGCGAAAATGCTCTTACTCTAGGGCTCTTGACAAACAGAGGGCGGGGGTGGAAAGAGGGGGTAGTGCGAAGGTATGTCGAGCATCGAGGTTAATGGCTCATTAGTAGACATATCACACACACCGTGTGTATGGTATTTAGCGTGGGCTTTCTCTTGCTCGTCGCTCCGCTGCGCCGAAATAGATTGATATTCTCGGCGCGCTGGTGTCGTTATGCGAGCACATTACGCTTGCGAACAGTGTTGGAAATTGGGTTCGAAAGGTTCCTTTTGGAGACTAAAGGAGACAGAAAAAGTGTCGCGGAGACTATTACGAGCCTGAACCTTACAACTGTCGTGTAAATTCAATTGAGAATAAAATATCGATTTTAAATTATGGAAACATTGCAATCCTTCCATTCTGGAACTGATCTAGCACAATCTAGTACGTCAAAAGGAACTAAAGGAACTTTTTTCGGGAACTTTCCCACTCGCTCATTTGCCATCGCTGCTTGCAAATGTCTTCCGACCGACGCTCTGCGACGCCGATGTCGATGTGTGTGATTGCTTGCGTACGATTTCGGTGTGTCGACACGCGACACACGGCAGGCAACATGAACACGAGGAGTGTGGTGCCTACAGGGAGTTCAAGATATGACAGAGCACGCCTCGCCTCGCGCGTAACGACTTTCCGCTTTCGCGGTGTGTTATTTCCGTGCCAATGATATTAGAAACGTGCGCGGTTACACACACTCTGACACATGCAAGACTAAATCATGCGCCATTTGGTGATAATATCCTAGTCTCGCGCGCGCGCGCGGTTTTCGCTCGGATGCGCGGCGGTGGCAGCTTTATCATAGTACCAGCGTCATCCGGACAGACGACAGACAGGGTGTGAATGTGCGAAGCAAGGACTAGCAGCATAACGCATTAGTTGACCCAATTGTGTGTGAAGCACATGTCGTTTATAACCACAACGTATATTTAATATATGAAATGTGGTATTGCTTGACGGCGATGACGTGCGCAGAATATGCTACACAGTTGGTTACAAACCGACGCCGCCGAAATGATTAAGACTACTGTAATTAGACCGGCGATCCGGCGTTGACATACGACGATGTGTGCGGTTTGTCGGGTAATTTATGTCTGACGTATGTCGCCGTATTATTCGAGCGTTATGATGATGATAGTTAGACCCCCTCGATGTGCGATTGCAAATATGCCGGCTAAGCCGAATTATATTCGCACGAAACCAACAGAATATCGCATTCTTCCGCATAAATGTTCGTATGTTGCATAATTACCAGCACGTACAAGCACCATTCCGAGTCGAGTCGATGTTTCGTTTTTTTTTTGTGTCCACTGCTGAGTCAACACACATCAGTCGTTGTGTCTATCTGCTGCTGAAGTCGTCGTCTATGTGTGTGTTTTTTTGCCAATTCATTCTAATTAGTTTTCGGGGTGTTTCTGTCCGTCTGTGTCTGTTGGTCTGTATGTGCGTTGCGACCGAGTCACGAAGCGCTCGCGCGACAGTCACCTGGTATATTTTTAGCGGTGTAAAGACGACTTGTCACGTACGTAGACCAGAGAATGTATGTACACATTCGAATGCGACGACGACCACACCACATACAATTTGCCGGGCTTTTCGTGACGTGACGACGACGACCGACACGAAGCTCGAAGCACGAAGCGCGCCCAATCTCCAATGCACGCTGCGCTGTGTTGCGGTTGTTTAGTCGTGAGGAATTTAAATTGAATTATTTCGCCGGCAAGCGAGAAGCAAACCGAGCCGAGAGTAAGTTTGTGCGCCGAACACACAGATTACATTCATACGATGTGAATCTAACGTGTGTGTGTGTTCTCTGGTCATGAAGATGCTCTCAGGGTAGCTTTCACTCTGGCTACTTTGTTAGCATACTCGTTGATTTGGCATTCGGTAGATCGAATGTTTGTTTTTAAAGAACAGTATTTTTTGACATGTTAA
>JANTBZ010130266.1:0-15175 GCA_024741255.1 Exechia fusca | reverse complement strand
GGGCGCCGAACAAGGAACATGAACAAGCTAAGCGACCCTGGCCGGCCCTTGGTCGGGATGGGTCGGGTCGGGGATTGTGTGACGGGAAAGTATGTTTATGCATAATTACGGGTAATTCCGACAAAATGGATAATTAAATAAGCCTTGTGCACTCTTCTGCTGGAATGCACGGACCACAGCGACGCTGAAAATATCGCGTAAAAATGTGCATTGCAATGCCTTCCCGTCATAATAGTTTGTGCACATTTATCAAGTCGATTGGTAGATGTACATATGTGTGGGCTTCACATGAATACGCGGATGATGCACTGATGATGCTGATGTCGGCCATCCAGAAAAATCCCATCCAAACCGAAACGCATCGAAGCCGCATGATAATGGCGTTCCATCTGTGCCGTTCGCACGCTATTCCATATGGCCTAGAGCACACATTGTTTTTGTTAATGTTCACAAATTGCCGCTACTTAGTTAGTGCAGCATATAAAGTACAAATATGCGAAAATGATTGCTATTATAAAAAACGGAATTATTCATACATGCATAGGGGAGAGTCAGGGTTCGATGGAAGCAAATCGAAGAATAGAAACTAGATGCAAAATAGGATTCAGGATTCTTGCCAATGAAGTTATGAGCAATTCAAGATTGAGTTTTTGTATGATCTCCCAGATCTCCATCATGTTACAGCATCAACACATTTTCGATAACAGCCAATCGTTTCTACCCTGTAAGGGATTTTTCGATTGCGTCCATCGAACCCTGACTCTCCCCTTGTAAGCCATCGGAGCAGCCTAAACGAGTCATTTGATTGATAGATGGCCCGAAACCGTACCCTGGATAATGTATGTAATGTTACTTTTCTTTTCAAAATCTCGGTTGGTTTATCTGGCGTGTTCTCAAACTTGGGATACACATTCGAATCAATAATTTCAAGGTTTGCACTTCACATGAAGATGCTATCCAGAAATAGTCCCTCAATTAATTCACCCAAAATAACGTAATTTTATTCGGCTTGCAGAAATGCGCCCAATTCGGCAGTACCACACAATTCGCACTTTGCTCGTTTATGATCAATCAACGCTAATTTAAAAGCGCTGTTGTCTTTCACATGTTCATAATGTCTCACAGGTTGTTCATTCCATTATGTTATTTTATACATGAGACCGTTTGTTACTTCAATATGACGTGTGCCTTATCGTCATTTATCTTTTGCTCCCACTTGAATCGTGTCTCTTCGCCAATATTCTAGGTTATTTGGACTGCATCTACACTCGAAAGCGAGCATAGACCAACAAGGTCGCGAGTGCCAAAATAATATGTCGACGACTTATTGCCATATCAAGAACATGCAATCAATACACGCTACAATAGATCGAAATGGAACATGTTTCATCCGCGGACTTGGCGCCGCACCAGCAAATATCACAGAGAACAGAGAACATCAATCTCGTTCTGAACCCACAAAAATGGGGGGGGGGGCAAATAAGATCACCGTTCAAATTGCGATGCACCAACGCAGGAAAACACATAATGCATGGTTTGATTTTCAAGTAACTCGCATATATCTCTACCGTACCGCCAAAACCGACTTAGCATTTACGTTTCGGTATCATATTAGCTTCATATGCAACTATGCATTCTTAACGCTGAGACTTTCGAGAATTGTTTTAAATGGGAAAGCTAATTGGAAAGAGTGAAGTTCTGCGCTCTCAATTTCGGTTCGAAATTTCTATTAAATTCACTAACGTTTTCTTACTCATTGAACATTTGCTCCTTTTATAGGTTTGGTTTGCCCCACCTTACCATTTACAACGGCGCTGCCTTGGACCAAACTCTATCGATAGCATTGAGAATATTCGCGACAAGATCGGAATCATCATTATCATTCGCAACGCCACATTGAAAAATGCCCCTGCCGTAATCGAAATAGGAAAATTGGGGCTGGATACGATGGCTCCGATTGAGTAGGAGAACTTAGCTGACAGCTCACAGACTATCAGAATGCTGAGTAATGGATTTACATCGCACAGTCTGGAAGTGGTTCTCCATCATACCACCATTATATTATATACCCCCATCGGCTGCCTTGCGAACTAATTTAAACTTGTAATGCGTGTTTCCTGTAGTGTTCTTGACATCCATTTGACAAGCAGGATAATTTGACATAGTATTGCATTTGATATACAACTTTTTGTATAGTGATAGAGCTGGATATTATAATGAGAAAAACAAATTAGTTCGATTGAACAAATTGGTCTGGTCTTCGAGTTTTATAATTCAAATCTCGATCATGTTTATGAACACGGAATAAAATCCCACCTACATTTTGAGACCACTCAAGTCTTATGTATCCTGTATCCTTTGTAATATTGATACTCATAAGTACAATATGTACCACAACCGGTGTCCATTGCGGCATTCTTCTATGTCCGTAAACTGACTCTTTTGCTGCGAGCACGCACGCTCGAGATGAGCCAAAACATCCGGCAAAGCTGCAACAGGAAATTAAATTCCTGAAATGTCACCGGCACTCAGAAGCGGAACAGCGAAGACGAAGACGAACGAAAACGTGCGAGTGGATTGGCCTGTTGCCAGTCCTCGTCCGAGATGATTACACCGAATTCTCATTTGGCGTCCATGCGACGGCACTCGCAACAATAGACGACAATTCATTCGTTTTAACTCGCTTGCTTGCTCTCACTTTCCGGTTGCCATGACACAAGTCGCACACATTCCTTTGTCGTCATTCCATGACGCCCGTCAAACGGAGAATGCCGAGCAAAGTTTGCACCTACAATGCATTATACAGAGTATAACATCTCACTTGGAGTGTTCATCATATTGCGCGTTGTTTAGGCTACAAATATATTATTATGAGCGCGCATTTATATGTTTACTTCGTACTTCCAACCGCACTTGTTCGTTATCGCGCGAGCGCAGGCGTCACGTGCTAACTTTATCTGGCCCTCATTTGCATTCATATTCATATTTGAAACAGTGCAAATACGCGAGGCCACAAGGCATGCTGATGGCGGGCGCACGGAAATGCAGATGCGCAACGGCAGAACTCGCTATGTAATACCATTTACGCATACAGTTCAGCCGACGGCATTCGAATGAATTATACGCGATAGTGTGCACCGAACACGCGCCTTGAATTTCAAGTGGGTAGCGAATTTCGTGAATGATACTAACATTATTCGGTACAAGAAGTATTGATGTATACAAATATGCTGCAAAGTTATTACAAGTTATAAACATTGTTAGTGATACCGTTTTTTTTAAATTATTTTTTCCTAATATCCAGGGTGAACATAATGAAAACCTTAAAAGCCATGGGTACCGTTCACCGGTTTATTTTTGACATATTAATGTCTTATGAGCCGTTTCTTCATGAATTTCTAGAAAGTTTTGCTCACCGCAGAGAGCATTGATGTCCGATGCAGAAAAAAACTTTTTGGCGCATTCAATTTAATCCAACACCACGTTTTATTTGCTCCGGAGCCGAGCCATTTAAAACTGTATGTAGGAGCTAAACTTGAATTGAAAACCAGAAACCGTTGAAACTCAGTTCACTTCGTAGCACGAGTGCACTAGAGGATTGATTTAATTTATTCAAATGTCGAATAATTCAAAAAATACTTTTAGATTAGGAAATGTCGGTAACGCTAAAACTGGTCAGGACAATGAATAAAACTCAAAGGTATCGATCTTCACGAACGTGGTCTCATTTACTTTCACTAGTTCACTCCAGTTTTTTTCTCCAATGTAATATTATTACCAGAGTCAAACATTCTGTCCTCCGTACTCCAAAAACCCCAAGCGATATACGCAAATATTTCAAACCGTTCGACTGCAAACCGGCGACAACGACGAAATATCTAGAATGTGCAGCACGCGCATGTGCATAATTCGTCGAGGATAATCGCATTGAATGCTCCCTCCGGATTGCGTTGCTGTTGCGAATGCTCTTCGGAATGCCGGTCATCAAACAAGGATTTACCGTTTGATGACCGGCATTCCGGGCACCAGTTTATTAGTTAATACACTTTCAACTAAACTGAGCTGATGAAATTTCCCAGCCACAGTGATTGTGCACCTGGTTAAGTTTGTATGCTAATGCTATGTTTGTATGTTGACAATTATGTGACCGTGAACGTGACCGCTGACCACATCCCCTCGAACCAGATTGCAGACTTGAAAACGAACGTGGAATTGCAAACCAGGGGCCCGTTCTCTACCAATGCAAACAATTTCGAACATCATTCGATATGCGAAATTCGCACTGCATTTCGTAAATACGCTTGCGAAAATATGTTTTTACCATATGCACGTGTGCTATTGGGAAACGCAAAGTACTTTGCGTAGGTGAAACGGGTCCCAGACATTGAGTTTGGTTGTAATCGGTAATTTCCGTTCATTTCATTTACCGCATCCAGGGAATTATTAACGGATACTCGCGCATTGTTGTTCGGAAATGTACTATAAGTAATGTACTATAAGTAATATACTGCAAGTACTAACTAACTACTAACTTGAATCACATAGTTATTATTGTCCCCACTTTTCAAACGACAAAACAAATGACCGTGGTTTATTAATAACTCCTTTCTCCGTACCTCATATTTTTTTTAGCTGGATGAATTGTTTTTTTAATTACATTTCTCCGTTTCGAAATCGGCTGTAGTTAGTAGAAGTGAAACATCTTCTACGATCTACGATCTACTATGCAAAAACTACTTGTCAACAAACTACTAGTCAACGAATCAAGATAATGCTACTGAACTACTATTAATTTCTGATTTGCCTCTAGGTTAGCAGATTCCTCAATAAATAGTATATTATGCTTCGATTCCAACACTGAGCACACAAGCACTCTCAGTCGCAACTATAACATACCCCACTACATGCGTGTTCAACATTTAGAATAGCATTGACACAGATTTATCGCCATCTAGTACGTCGTCGCCACTGGGAGGAATAGTCGTAGTTCCAAGTTTGAATTGCACGCACGAACCGCGAGCCTGTCTGGCGTCTGGGGTCTTGTAGATTTATATCGGTTTGTAAATTTATGGGTCCAGTCAGTCCAAACCGAGTTATACTCGCCTAGTACATTGTGTGCAGTAAACGATTGTCGTAGGTGCAGTATAACACAGCGAACTCGCACAAATTAAATAGCCACACTGTTCTTGATTGTTCCACAACCGGAACGAAAGGAACAAACAGGATATAAATCAAATACAAACTGTGAATATATGGAATCTATCCGGAAGTCGTCTAACCGCTGAGCACATTTATAGTCCGCCTTCTTTGGCAGTCCGCGAGAACGGATTAATCTCATTAACGCCTCTTGCATGGTGCCATCAGGAGAAATACGCACCAGAACGTCATTCAACTTTCAACGAAATGTTCGAAATGTTTATGCAACAGCGTCGATTGCACTTTGATTACCGGTTCATCCTATTCATACGATGGTGCAATGTTTCGGAGTAGATGGCTTTTTTTTAACAAATGTTTTTCTCCCAAGTGACACAATTGACACATGTTTTGAAACGTTCTGCCCCAAATCAGTATGCAATCTTGAATCTTGCCCACGTTTGAAATTTGCGCATTCTCTCGTCTATTCCGTGCTTCAATTTCGTTCATAGTTCGTGTAGTCATTACATGGCCGTACTGCATTCGTTAACAGTAGTTCGTCTCAACTATGAGCATTGCTCTTACTTAGAATACTAGCTGGATGTATAGCAACTTGCTCGTCGTGCATATCAAAATAGTATGCTCATGTTTGCGACTACACAGTCCAAAGCATTACACACACATACACACGATGCACAATTCGATTGTACATTCTCCTATCTACAATCGGATTCAGTGTGCGGCTGTGTCATGTTTCTCTCGTGTAGCAAGGACATCTTACGGTGTTGATCGAACGGATCGAAAAGCTTCTTTGAATGTCGAAAACAAAAAAGGTATACCTCAATCTTCAACAGCTCAATGACAAAAGTCATGAACCATTCTCATCATGTTCCTGTGTTATGTACGGATTTTAGCTCCGACCGCGAAAAACTGTCCCTAGAGCTACGACAGAAGCCAAAATACTTGTTTCATATTATTATTTACTTGTGGCTTCTAATGTTTAGTATCGAGGTTGAAGAGTTCTATCATATACATATTTAGCATATTTAGCGAAAATAATGTCAACTTGTTCCCTATTCGAAACACCGCACTCGATTAAACGTTGTGTTTCGGCGTTTTGGTGCTGCCAAATCATAATGTATGTCGGACCGAATTCGCGTGTTTTGCGTGTGTGCTACCGGTTGCGCCGGAAACAACTGCAGTAGTTCACGAATCATGTTCGATCGTTCCGCTGATGCGTAATCATTGTGCATGAGTCCATTTTATGTGCCTTGCACATCATAGCATGTTCAGCTGCTGCTGTTGTTGCTGTTGCTACTATAGTATCAATGCATTCTATGTTGGCCCGAAAATGAATGGGATGCATAAAATCTAATTACACTCTACACAACATGGATAGCAGCGAAATTCAGTCTAATAGTTGTGGATCATCGCCAAAGTCAGCAACTAAAACTAATTGGGTATAACTGTTCCTTGTTTATTCGTTCGATGAATTATGGTGGTATTATTTCGGTGATTTCATAAGGAGTGCTCGATCCATGAACTGAATAAAAACGCCAGTGGAAGTGGAGGTGATACGAAAAATATGTAACTAGAATACAATTTCAAGCATTATCAATTTGAACGCTATACGTTGTCGAATATATACAGCTTACTAATGGAAAATACATGTCCATAGGATGTTAGTTTATGCATTGGCGTAGCCAGCTTTTTGGTCTGGGAGGTGTTATTGGATTTTCCGAGTTAAAGCATAATTTCTTGGGAACCATAAGCCTAGTATTATTCACGTATTCAACATGTAAAATATTCAGTATAATATGACTGTTATCTCTTGAATGTATTTTACGACAAAAAGTTCGTTATTTCTGAATATTTGTATCGTTCTTCCAACAAAAAATGAACCCTAAAGCATTTTCCTAGCAGCAATCCTATGAAACGTCCCGAAGGGCCGAAATTTGTTCGTTTGTATCGAGACATTCTATACGAATTTAAAGACAAATGGACTCCTGTTCGATCACCTTGACTTTGTCTCAAGAAATTTGTATGTTGCTTGTAGCTGATAGAAGCACAAAAATTACATCAAATCTTGTATACGTAGTAGGTTTTGTCCAAATTACATACTAATCATTGATTAAATGAAATAAAGTCAAGTCAAAAAACAAAAACGTCGATATTGTCGTTTTCTGTGAGGGTGTGTGCACTAAAGGGTTTAAAGTTAAGTTATTTTAAATCGTGTGTTACATATACATTTTATTCAAGGTCTGGGTGAGTTAACATTTGGAAAATATCGTTCAGATTTGATCAACAACTTTTTAAATGTCGAAAGTTTGAATTATACATTTTTCACACTACATGGGAACAAATCCCGGAGCTCAGGAGGGTGTTGATCGCCCGAAAACACCTACCTGGCTACGCCACTGAGTTTATGTAGAAAACACCTCAACATTATGCGTTTCATTGATTGATCAGACCTAATGGCGACCAGAATCAATGCCAAATTCACAGGGCACTTTTCTTCAGGTAAAGTTCAGCTGCTTCACTCTCCTCCGCGGCGATATCGTAAATTGGATCGTTATCCGCACGAGCTTCGTATGGCATCTGGTTGCGAGAAGCTGCAGCATCTGTTGTGGTCGTTGTTAAGAAAACTTCCAACACAACTATTTTCGATCAGGCTGTGTCGTGAATCGTTTGCACTCTTTGGTCCTTTCGATTTAATACGAAGACGTATATCGCCGAGGCGTTTCAAGTTGTTCGGAAACTTATTCAATTTCATGATGTGATGCGATTTACAAATGGTGTAGTATACTACTTATAATCCGAATTCGAGAATTTCATAACGATATTATAAAAGAGTATTTATCTAAGCATCTGTAAATAAATTTGGAGATATCAAAACAAACATAAAGCACAGATTTTCACGTGGATATTCTCTTCCGTATCATTTTGCTAATGTACTGCACTGAATTTGTGTTCCGGATATTTTCGGCAACCTAGCAAACTAAAACCTTATTATGTTAAACCGCCGACGAAGATAAGTTCAACACATTTCTCTTAATACTACTTATACATATCACATGACTTGTTGCTATTAAGTGTTTGCTTCTACGTTGTACGCATAATATAATTGGATGCAATTAACAATCGTGTGCTGTACACAGTACACACTCACACCATCCTCCGACTCGCCTTTTCACCCATTTTAATTTTAAAATAATGGGAACAACTGATTTTTAATTTAAGTCTAAATGATTCCGGAATAGTGTGTGTTTTATTGCCACTCTTCGGAATGTAATTAATTGCGGCTTAATCAGCCACAGAGCATTATTTTAATTTCCAGTTTAATATATTTATATTTGTGACGCTATTATTTTGGCGACCATTTGCACGAACTCGAAAGCGGCTTTCCGTTTATCGCCGTAAATTGCATGCGAATTCCCACAGATATTATGTAGCGTATGCTTTTGTATTTGCAGCGGACGGAAGGCTTTTTGGTGTGCACTTTTATCAGAACACCCATAAAACAATGTTGAAATATTCGTTGACAAGCGAATAAGCGCGAGTACGGAATCGCCGACGTGGGCAAGTCTTCGGGCCTCGGTCTCGGTGCCGTGCGTACAGCATGTGACAGACCATTTAAATGTAAATTGCACGTTGAGCATTGGAGTTGAATGCGCAGTCACGCAGTGGTAATGCAACGGTTAGCGAACGAAAATGCGATACAACGTAAATATCCGAATAATTTATGAAATAATAATAGTTGGACTTGTTGTAATATAATGAAATTGTTGGCATTCTACTGATTCGAAAGTCTCAAAAGCCACCCAAGTGTCATTGGACATTCGTTGATTGTTCACACAAATATAACTAGCGTCGATTCATTCAAGAGTCCGCTAAAAAGACTAGATGGACTATACAAAATTGAATATTGTAGCGGCAATTCGTCAATTTGCGACAATTTGCTGAGTCATGATCGTTTTGTTCTGAAAAAACTCGAATCCGTATGAACAGCGGTGCATATAAATGTGCTAAATTTTCTAATACGCTTCTTCAAGTTTTCTGAGAGAAAAAACACCAATAACGCGAAATAACCATCCACCCGAACATTTTGCTCTCGTTGTAACTTTGAGCCAACAATAGGTTAAACCATGGTGGTACTTTGTGCCACCACGCAAAAGTTTGGCCCGCGAAACTTTCCTGCATTGACCTAGCTATTCGGTGTCTTCAACATGCCAACACGTCTTTTTTGGTCAGCAAGATTTCCGTGCAGGGCATCTTCAAAACCGAGACCAATTATGAAGCACTACTACAAATATAGTATACAAGAGGCCAAAACTGTGCACAAAACTATTTGGAATATGCCATATTATTTTTGTGTATACCACAAAACCATAAACAAACATTTCAAATTGATTTCAATTATGGTCTTTCCTTCGCCATTTATTTGTCTTCACATTCCTAAATTCTGCTTGAATCAACTGCACATTTTCTCGAAATATCCCCACGGATTATGTTGTCATCGGCGCGCAGAGATGAGAAAAGGTCATCCGCAACATACGAACACACGAACACACTTACGCACGTTGGTCAAATCGCGGTCGCACGCGAGGCTTTTTACAGTTGTGTCGTGTTCAGTTGGACGCTTGTCGAACACAATGCGGTGTTTTTCCGCCAAATTGCACACATTACGCGCTTGAGTGTGTGGGTTTGGTTTTCGAGTTCGGAGCTAAAAGGTACATCCAGAGGGTACCATAAGTAATGTCAACACAGTTTATTCAATGGTAAATTGCCGTTAAGATTGTGATTGCTGAATGTACATAAATAACGTTTATATAATTTGCAAAAACATGTTGATGACTACATCATACTCATACTCATACCTCATGAAATTCGATGCATCCAAATTAGAAATACTATCAGAAAAGTTCAGTTGACCAGATTCTTGGCTTCAATTATCAATTTTAGCAAACTCATGGTACCTAAACACCTACAATACATTTTACTTATTTCCCTCCCGCAATGTCGATGACGCAGAGCCGGAGAGATGAGCACTGGTCACTCGACGGACGACAGCGGTGGCAATAAATTATTCATGCTAACCGCCTGCGTGGGAGGTGCGAGAGGATGGGAATGCCGACATCGAAACAGACACCGGCTGGGCAACAAATCAATGGCCAGACGGAGCTAGGAGCTTGTGACTTATGCGCTCATCGGGCCGGCTTCGTGTGCCATTTACTGCGAAAATAAACATAAAATGTCAACACCACCGATGGACGGGCAAATGCGGGGAGATTGTTTTACACAAACGTGTGCAAGCATTTCTCACACACATCAACAGGGCACGCAATGCGCATTCAATTGCATCGGACGCAACGCAATGCGCAATGACGAGGCGATGAGTCGAAGCCTTGCTAACCCAACATTTGCATAACTGAATAAATCTACAACAGCCACTCGAATGCAGCGGAGCCGAACAGGCGCGCCTACGGACCGCATCGGGCAGGCACACCGGATTTGGTTGAGCTGGTGCACGATTTGCTTTGCGAGGATTTGCGAATGAGAGGACATAATTTAGATAGTATTCTCCACATTCAACTGTATGAGAAATAAATATTCATATTAAATTAGATATGTACATATAATCATTTTTATTCATTACATATACATTTTTTGGTATAGTGATAATAATGTTTCGACAACTAATTTGCCATAGTTTGTCCGAAGATTGTTTTATATTAAGGTTAACATTCAAAATGTAGAATTGTATCGCATGAGCAAGCGCGCCTTATCGAATATGTCAGAAGTCAAAAGCTAGCGTGTCATTTCTTCGGATGCGTGTGCGCAATGTTACACGCACGTAACTCAATGCAAATTACGAATATCTACAGACGTTGGCTTGCATTTTCAACACGTACAACCGTACATAATTCGCTGCAGCACGAGACACAGCGAGACCCAAACTCAGCAGTGGCATTCCGCAGACGATCGCGTTCGTCATATACGAAGAATAAATTGAAGCATGCAAATGGCGTTGTTTTGTATGCGTTTGCGAGCATAGACACGCAATGCGCAAACGACCGCATATAGATTTGGAGTTGGAGATATTCTAACTTGAAATTTAATGCTCAGTATGTTTTCGAATCTCATACTCATGAGGCAGTTCTTTTTGTCGGTGAATATTAAGATGTAGTCGTCATTTGAATCATATAATTGGAATGATGACCGATAGTCCTTTCTGAACTTTATATAAAATCATAAGCCGTTATACAGAAAAATAACTTGATACAACATAATTAAGTTCAATGATTAATTATATGAATGTTATGTTCTACCATCATATTTTTTTGCGGCACTATACAAAACTATAGTATTTTTTCGTACAATCCACAAAACAATAACTCACACTCTCACACATTATACTGCGTCAGCAAGTTCCAAAAGTTTGCGATAATCCAATAAACTTGCGTCAGAAAAAACTGGACCACTTACGCCAAATGTTCTCTCCGGCCTATGTTGTTCATGTTCGCCGTGTAGCAGTCTGGGTTTATTGCTTTGCGCTCACGCAAAGAACATAACATAAACTGTACGCCATTTCCATAAACACCATCAAATACACATTCCGACCCTAATTCAATGAAGCTTCCAGCGTCCGGCACGCTTCAGTTGGTCGAAGTCACGTTACTGAAATAACGCTTACGTTTGTTTCTGACATCGATTCGAAAGCCCAACAGAGAAAAATAAAATCTGTCGCCAAATTTACAATTGCGTTTTGGTAATGGTATCGTTAAAGTATCATAATGTTGCTTATATCCATGACTGTATAAGTAAATAAAAACCGAACCAAAAATATTAATATTTTCATAAACGTGCGCAACATTGCCCCGTCCCTCTTCGCAATAATCGTAATCACATACCCGTTGAACTCTCACTTTATCTAACACAAATGGTGTAAGTTTGTTAGTGTGTATTTGATCTATGGTTATGCTGAAGCCTTGCAAAGAACATTATGATTTATAAACTTACCGTCGTTGGACTCAACAGCAATATTGGTGCACATCTAGCATATCGTTAGTCTTCAAGATGTGACTGCGCAATTTTTTGTTCCGGGTTTACTACATTAGTTCTTGATGTCTTTCCGTGCGCATCCCAGCACCATGAGTTACATCCAGCACGTCGCATCGTTCCCGCAAGGGACTTCAACCAACTCGAGCTGTGGCAAAGCACACGCACGTGTGACAAGTGATAAAATATATTGCCTCACACGTGCTCAACAGTTTTTTCGCCGTTGATATTACCCGTCTCGAGTAATTGAGCTTCGGATGAAACGAGGCTGTTATTTTCAATAGCTCGATTTTCAGATTCACTTCGTTTTTTGTATCTTATTCCATAACAGTTTAAAAAGATGTCCTATTTGCCAGTATTTCCAGAAGCTAGCCAGAGAAATATGATAACATGTAAATTTTTGTAAGAAATATCTATGCTCGCGTCCTAGAATGAAGAAAGCAAAGTTCCGTACAGCAATTATGTCACACATGCTCCCCAACTGTGCCGAGTAATTCGTTTAGTGCTTAACAATCTCTTGCGGGATTGGCAAACTCACTCACAAGCTCATACAAAGCAACCGCCCGCAGTGCAACTTATCGGCCGAAGTTTCATCTCTGATGTTTTACCAGCTGCCCGTTGGTCAGCCCGACTGCCCGAGTGGACACTAAATACACAGGGTGACCTCCTGCTATGTGCAACAACGCATCTCACCCAACACATACAAATCGTGGGTGCCGGGAGAGCTTCTTGCCGCCAATATTTACTTGCAAACACATTTTGTGTGTTGGAAGAACCGGTTAAAATAGTTCGGTCCAGACTGCAGGCATTGGCACGAACAGCCCAGTATTTTTTCCTGCGTGCAGATTTTACAACATGCACAATCCGCATAGCCGGACCGAAGCCCCGGATACAAATTAAATGGCCACATTGTTCTTGTTCGTTCCACAACTAGAACGAATGTCGCAGCTAGCGAAACCATTGTTTCGAACCCGAAATCAAGTGCACAGAATGCGCATAGATAAAATCGATAGTCGAGAGTCGTCTCACAGCTGTGCACACCGGTGTGTGTATTTTTTGGCCGAATCGCAAATTCATCTTTGTCTGCGAAGTCGTGCCAGTGCGAACAGTTTAATCACATTGAATTAATCATCACCTCTTGTGTGAGCGGCCACCGTTGTCCGTCCGCCGGTCCGTCTGAAGCTGATCTTTGTACACAAAGATATATATATGCCAGCAGGGGCAGACACAACGGAAATTACAAACTCTTTGGCTGGCGCTGGCGTAGACAGAGACCGACCGATGGACGACACTCATCGTCGACACGAGCAGCAGAGTGATACCCATCAGCACGACGTCATTTAACTTTGCCCGAAATGTGTCATATTTTATGCAACAGTGACGGACGCTCTCTGCCACTCACCGCCAGTCGTTGCTGTCTTTTTGTCTGCGATTGTTGTGTGTTGGAGTGAGTATACTTAAAATGACCAAGTACTTTATGGAGAAAATATTCCAAAGTATGAAATGCCAATATTTGAATGTGTCATAATATTTGTGTCATTATTTGAAAAATCAGAATTCAGAATAGCAGAGCGAAGTATAAGAAATGTCAAATGTGCTGTCCAGTCCATGCCAACCTACGAAGACGTCGAGGTTTCGCGTCCATTCGAAACGTCGTGGGATATAGAGTCCGCGAAATAATATTAAACCTCCAGAATATACGGCTATAGTTCAGTCGGCCATAATAAACGCAGGGTAGTGCCGGCAAATGATTCGTTAATATTTTCCGAAATATATCTTTTCAAATATTCTACGGGCGCAAGCGCAGTTCTTAATGCGATAAACTCGAAATTACGCTCTCAAAGTATTGATAAGAAGAAAGTTAGTAAGTAGTGAAAAAGTAATTACTATTGAGTACGAATTTTCGAACCGATAGGATCAAAATTGGAGTTGAACCAACATTTTATATGCTTCCCTTTACTTCCGAACTAACACACGTTTCAAAATGATTCGCATTCGCCAGTCCGGAGACCGGCTCGTCGTCGGAGAACAATTTGCCGGCGAGCTTGAAGCACCACCATCAACATCATCATCACCATCATCGGTCGTCGCGTTCGTCGGTGGTGAAGTCCGCCTCGGCGCTCGGCCTGTCGCTGATGATTTCGTCGGCCGGTGAGTAGTTCGAGACCGGTCATGAAGTTTTATAATTTTAGGACATATTTTAGTATTTGATTGAGCCGTTTTTTTGCCATCTGTGCAGTGATTCCAGCTATCATCAATTTTTATAATTTTAGAACATATTTTAGTATTTGATTGAGCCAAAAAATGTTTTTTTTATTTTTGCCTTATTTGCAGTGATTTCAGCGATTTTCTGAGCCAAAATTGTTTCGGATGCCAAAATGTCGTGAGTGAGGTTCCGATGACTTTTCTCGCGGTTGACCCGATTAGATTGAGCATTAAGTTTTCTATTATTGTGGCCATATTTTCGATGTCTAATTTGATATAGTTATCGTTATCCGATTTGAGTCAACTATACATCATTTGTTCGCTTATTTGTCTACTTCCAGGTGGAATTTTCTATATGCTTAAACTTGAGAGTTCTTGAACTTTGTTAAAAAAAACTCTGAGAGTGCATACATGTACGTAGATTTTCACCCCTCAACTTTAAACTATCAGGACAATTTTCCATGATCCTAAAGATATTGTATTGCCCATCCCTGATCCCGCAGATTCGGAAAAGACGTCAAAAATTATCGTCATTTTCCGAAGTGTGCAATTGCACATTAGTCCTGTTATGGTCCATCCACGATTCCAAATATAGTGATTGTCATTGGGTAATTTCAAAATGTTATGTGAACAAATTGAAATTAATTGTTGAAAAATATAATCGTGAAAGAATCGTAAGAAACACTTGTTTATCTACCTTACAATCGTCGTTTCCCATACCTGTTAATACTGGTGTTACATACTTTTCATAGGCTGTATTTCCCAAACTATATATGAT
>JANTBZ010130156.1:0-15184 GCA_024741255.1 Exechia fusca | reverse complement strand
GGTGCTGTCAATACCTTTCAAACGATGTATAGGGTTACCAGATGCGACATCTGTAGCACTTACAGGAGCGCCGCGAATGAAAAACCCGGAAGCCCATTATTCCCCAACCTAATATATTGTTGTCTTCATAATAATATGAATTTACCAGTTCAACAACCTTAGAAGTGGGATTTTCCAATGAATTTCGAAGCGCGATTACAGAAAAAGTATCAGAGATATCATAACAAAATGTGTGTCCATCGTTAGCTACAAATTTTTCTCATATTCATGAAACATTATGGAACGCTCCCGCAATCCCCTCCTAGGCCGCGTTGGATACCATCCATCGACGTTTATTTATATTTTTTCGAATGTTATGAGCTGTAGGCCTGGAAGTGCTTGTCCCATCGATGGGAATTAATGTTTTACAGAAGGCGCCAGGTCTGTTGATTACAGCAGGAAATATAAGAGCCCATAGCCGAGCGAAGGACAAGTTATATGACCACTTTGGCTGGATGCGCACTGAAAATGCGCATGGAAATTTTTCTATCAAACATCACGTTTTTCGAGATTTCGGACAATATTTTGCGTTTTCCTTCCAATATATGTTTGTTCCAATCATGTTCATACCATTGCCGTCCTTCCACTGTTGTAATCGATATGGATGGAATTGTTCACGTTGTTTATGATTTTTCGCGATTAGGTTTCTGAAATACAGTAAACCTCCCTAAGCCGGAATTCTCGCTAAGCCGGAAAATATGTTCGTTCCCGAGAACCTTGAACACGATTTGTATGAAAATCTACCTCTGTAAGTCGGAAACTCTCTGAGCCGGAAACGGAAACCATTTTACAATTTGTTTGTGTTCACTGAACCTCTGTTAGACGGAGAATGTAGTTTTTCTAATAAAAACATTAGTCGAACTCATTAGAAATAGTTTAAATAAAACTACAGTTTGAAAAATCTAGTTTCCTACATTTCCGACGTACACGAAACGCTATAACTCGTTACAAATGTTTCGAAATTCTCATATCGAAGTATCCGACGAACCGATTTTCCCTCGAATTAACTTGAAGCGACAAAAATGATAGTATAGAATGACTCCAAACTGTTTATTCGAGAAATAATGGTGTTTAAGGGTATCCTAATACACGTTGAACTCACGTTTCATATGTTCCGTTATTCGAGATATTTTAAGGTCTTGAAAAAAATACCTCCCTAAAACGGAATCAGAAAATTATTTTTCAAGAATTTCATGCGTCGAATAAATATGTTAGATAAAGACCTTAATTGAATTCCGTCACTTCCAGCTGCAATAACTATGTGCCTTGTTTCAAACGTGGGTCAATACTAGAGCGTAAGACATAGTACATTAATTTGAATATTGCTATGGAAGATTAAGCTACGATTCATTTTAATGATTCAATTCTGAATGAAAAACCAGCATAATGTAGACATATATTTGCGACGTGTTGTTTCTATGACAAGCTGTATATTCTCTCGGTCTTGTCGATGTCTTGTTGGTGTCTGCTGCGCGAGTTTCAAGTCATTTAAGCCAGCATGTTTCACGCGAACTTTTTCAACTATATTTCAGCACCCGCTGGCGGCTGCTGCGGCTGCTGCTGGCTGCTGCTTCACATAACTTTAACGATGTGGCAAACATTAAGTTGACATGGATAAGTTGAAAAGTTTCCGTTGCTTCATCTATGCCGGCGTTTGAAACGACGCCGACACGGATATGTGTGCCAGAGACGCGTGCAAGCTGAAACAGATAAAATATGGTGCAAATGTGTATCTGATGCACCCACAGAAATACATCCATGCTGGGCGCTGCTCGTACTACATAGTCGACATACGGTTGATATGTTCTTTAATTCAAACACGGTGACTTCAAGTTCTCGCGGTTTCTAGTGGTACTCGAACAACTACGGGCATAGCCTTGTCACGTGCCGCGTTTATCGAGATTACCACTCTATAAGCCAAGAGCATTGCATGGCTTACGTATGGGGTGTATGAGCATGTGACATACTAGCAAATAAGTCTTGTATCACTATATTCTTCACAAACAGGTTTATGCGTATTATGATGTTCCCACATATGAACATAGAATAATATAGATGTTCTAATCAAAGTCAGCAAATTGAGATTTGCCGAACAACGTGAAACACTTCGCTATCATCGGAATATTTTCGAGCTAGTAAATTGTTGATGTACTGTAGACCTAGTAGGATACACTACAGGATCCCCAGAAGATATATGCATTTTCATATCAGTTTTGTTGATTTCTTGTCATATGCGTGCATATAATGCTAGTTCGTATAGTAGTGTTGTTATCGTGCTCAAACATTACATTGTACCATTATTCTGTCAAAGGTACAATCACAGCAAACACACCAGCGAGTGTCTGGTACGAACCTGCCCTCTGGCCTCAGAAACATTCATCTATCCAATGTAGACACACAATGGCACACGCCAACGCAGACACGCACACACACCCACAACATTTTGGTGACAAAATGCTCAGACATATCGCACACTCTCTATCTATTCAGAACTTTACGAATTGTTGGGCGGATGTGCGAGCGAGCGAGGGGCGAGATCCAGTTGGAATGTGTTTGCTTGCGTAGAACGTGCCATCCTGCCGACAACAGACTATTTGACTAATCGTTCGTGCTGGCGCAAAAAGCAGAGTGATATTGCCACAAAGGATTGGGATTTCACTTGGCGGACGCCCAGGTCATGTTGAATCACACTCACTGCGCGTGATTGAGGTCTTAGGGGGATCAGAGTTGTTTGTGTGTTTGGCGTGTCGTATCGATTCACATATTGATTCACCTGTGCGTGCAATTCGGAATAGATTCGATTCAATCTAGTGATAAAACTTTGTGCATAGCGTGTTACATGAAGAATCTGAATTAAATTGAGTGTGACCGATCGCATAACATTTGTACCATGAGGAGAGACTGGAACATAATACTACCCCAATTAATTGACTTGAACCATGCCAAAAAGTAGAGTTTTCTCTTTTCCAATTCTGCAGAATAATATTATTACGACTAGTCTACGATTTCCTTTCCCTTCCAACATCGAGCATGCACGTAAACATGAAATGAATGCTATTGGACTATTAAATTGCATTAGAAAGTGTTTCCTGTAGTCTTGTATTTATTGGCGACACGAGCGAATTTATTGCGCTCGCATGTTTTATCCTTGGTGCTTCCTAATGTTGTTAAACGATGACCTCACGCAATTCTCGATGCAACCAACACCAAGAGTTGGTGATAAACTGCGGGAAGTTTCATTTGATTGTGTTTGCAAATGATATGACTATTTTTCTAATCTACAACTCGTGCAACATGGTTAAACTTACGTATACACAAACCATTTGCATTCAGCTTCATGCGTTGTGACGATAGCTTAGCATATTTCGAATGTTGGTAGAATATATTTTAATTCCGAAGTGTATGATAACAATAGCGATTTCAGCTCTGTGCTTGTGTTTAGGTCCGGGCATGTCGAGCAAATAATGACACACTCTGGAGCCCGGCACTTTGAAATTCACCTGACACCAATCTCCATACGCATGCGAACAAAACGTGTGTTCTGTGTCAGATGCGGTTGATGTGCTGCTGCACATTCCCAACAGCTGAGACTGCACACTGCACTCACAAGTACGAAATCACCGACACCAAGTGCCATGACTGTGATACTGTGCGCAATGGTTTACCACACACACGAGCAATTATTCTAGCATACATATTTCAACACCCTTGGTGCGACAAAGCCATGCTATCCCAGATGGAATTAGTATTCCATTGTAGATGCATGTAGTCATAATCAGCATCAGATGGCATGTTAGCAGAAGCTCAGCTGACATGCTTTTGGGTGCATGGAGCTTCTATCTGGTAATTAAATCAATTTGAAACATAACGACTGAATTGAGATTAGAGGGCTGAATCGGAATAATTTCACTTATATTATATTACTATCTGCATTATCGTAGCTTAACATTGAGAAAAGTAATCAGATGCATATAAAGGGTGGCATTAATGCACAGTCTTTACACGATATCATCGTTATCGTCAACACCACATCTCTCAGCCAGAGGTCATACAGTATTACCGTCGATTGGTGATCGGCATACATTCACAATTTATTTAACGTTTATATAATTAATGAGCGTGCTGTGCTGTAAGTCACTTACTTTGTGTGCATATAAGATACAGCGTTCATATCAACACGCATCTAAACGACATGTTATACATCAAAGCGTGTGCCTGCGTGCATGTGTGAGTGTGTGCATGTGCGTATATGTGTGCCCGTGTCATTCACGTGAGCCATCATCATCACCATTTGCAATCGACGTCGACAATGCTGTGCTGCTTTTCCATTAACTTGTACACATACAACCGCTTACGTCGAATGATGTTGACATGAACAACATATAAGCCACAAGTCACGTTTGGCCTATATTTCGTGAACGCTTGTTTTTGGTTGAATCGGCTGTTCATATGAATTCTTGAATTTAAACAAATTTATATTAATTTATATATTTATTTATTTCGTGAATGGAACGCCGATTCCATAGAATTACATACATCATTGCAGCTTGAGCGGCGAAGAAAAATCATTCAACTCTAAAAGCCATGTAATTTTATGAAAAACCAATTATGCGATGATAAAGCACGAACACGGGCATGAGATCATAACATGGTTTATGAATTCTCGATTGAAGGCATCTATACAAAGAGCCATTGTGTGTTTAAGCTTTAGCGAACGAAATGAAAACAGGATTTAATTTCAGACAAGGAGACGTTTTTTGTAATTCAGTTTTAAATTGATATTATCATTATTGACAATTATTATACATATGTAGGCAGTTGCATATTTGTATGTATTTTCATACCATATGCTAATAGTTGACATTGTACATACTTCGTATACCTCCAACAATACCACATTCTAGCCTAATTTAGCTAATGCGTTGGGCAGGCGTTTTTTCAAACTCCTTTATCGCAAGTCATACAAATTCCGATGAAAAGCGTAAGATCTGAACGGCAGTATGAAAATCACGCAACTATACAAACAGCTGACACGCTATTCTGGCGGTAGACTTGCACACACACACAAACACACACACGCTGACAGTTCATAACCCTGTGCCTGGCTCGGAGCCGTGCCCTTGCGTTCCACCACATATGCGGCAAGCGTCGCGCAGTGTTCCATCCCCATTGTCGCGTCTGTATGCAGTAAACCCACCTCGGCTCGCACACGCATACAGCATAATGTTATTGTGTAAACGTCTTTTGTTTCAAGCATCAGAGAGGGTGTCGCGTGTACTAAACATAGCCATTTGCCCCACTTTATTCGCACCAGCGTTCCGAACCCATCACCCCTCCGCCTGTGTCCGTGTGTGTGTGTGTGTGTGCTGGTGTTTTCGTATGAGTGGTACGATGTCGTGCAGTCAACACACTAGCAGTATACTCCTCCGCACAGTTTCAGTGTGTATTCGAGTATTTGTTGTGTCGACGTTGCTTCTGCTGCTGCTGCTGCTTGCTGCTGCTTGGCGTAGACAACGTCGAAATATACGTCCTTTGTTGCTCTTCTCGCCTTTGTGTTAGCACGTAAATAACATTAAAGCCGGTGGAATCGCTCACCTAAACCATTCCATTACACGGATTGGTTTAGTGCGGGGAGGTTCTCGGATTAGTTTTGTTGGCTGCGTGCGATTTTTTTTCAAGTAGGCAATGTGGACAATGTACCCGAAAAACATCGCCCATCGCTACGTTCAATCTTTACACCTTAATCTGGTAGATATCCGGCCCCAACGAGATGAGACAATCAGCGCTACTGGTGTAATTTGACCGAAATTAAATTGGATGCATCGCGTGAAGTTCAGGACGGTGGGGGCGGCAGTTTTGGGTAACGGTATTTGTATATAGTTTCTTCTAATCGGATAAATCAATGTAACACCAACTGTGTTGTTGTGTATTCTCAAATTAAAACAACGAACAGCAATATCTTTCAATGCAGTTCACTCAACCTGGCAGCATCGCCGCCATCGCTGCCGTTGCTTGTTCCACACAGTTTCGCCGAACAAAGATATTTAAAGTGCACAATAGCACATTTTGGTGTGTGTGCATATATCACAGCCATTACCAAACCTGGGCTGCTTGCACCGAACTGCGTGTGGGTTCATAAGAACGACGAATATATTCGTTGCCATGTACTACCCAAATGAGTTAAGGGGAGGACTACTAATATTTGTTTATGACACATTTTTTTGTTACCTTAAAATGTTTTTTGGGATGTATATTTCATTTTGCTTTATCCCATCTTTGCCGGATACTTCGATCGTGCGTTATGAGTCGATTCGTAAAGATGTGCACTGGCGCGCTATGTGCGCTTGCATGCGAAACCGAGCGTAACCCGAAACTTGAAACGCGTTTTTCTCGAAACGGTGTTTTAGAAATTGGTGTACAACATAACTCGATATCCGCACATACGATTTTGATGGGACTTTGTGTTTTCCATTCACAATTTAATTATCTAATTGCCTACGTAGCAGTTTTTAGATACCTTGAAAAATATGTGCTCGGTGCACGTTTTTTGGCTACAAAAGGACATTTTTTAATCAAAACGTCGTCATAATTTTATTTTTTATTTTTTTAATATCCTACGTAGGCAACTAGATTTAGCAATTGATAATAACATTTAAAAAAAATGCATGACCTATCTGAAGACCTCCTACAATTGTGAATGTAATTAAATTGTGAATGTACACCGAAAATGGGCGTATGAAGAACACTGAGTGCTTTCACCTCGAGCAGCGGTCACGAGAAGCGACTGATGAAGAAAAAGAAAATGTGCCCGAAAGCTATTCATATGGTCAATAAATAGATATACTCAAATTTGTTACTTCGTATTTTAGTATTTAAACAAAATTTCGAAAAACACCTATTTTCCAGCCATATTTAGAGGACTAACGCCTTAACTAATGGAAAATGGAAAATCGACAGAAAATCGCTTGACAAATATCTCATCTTAGGCTGAATACACCCTAAACAAGGCCGATCCGTTTCAATCTCCATACAAATTTTCTGGATTTTGAGTTTGGAATAGAGTCCAACCATTTGTGTATAAACAAATAAAAGAGAATAAAATTATCTACCAATCCTCGTCATTCGAAAATAATAAAAAATTGCTTGCATGCTTTATCGTTCGGTGATTTCTCCATATTAAAACTTTTTTAAGGCGTAGTCAGCCTCAGGCGTAGTCAGCCTCACGCGTTTTGTGTGAATATGATATAACGATGTTTATTCATCAAAAATGTATCATGTTATCAATAACATGATACAATAATTTATCTTGATACAAGCCAAAAAACGAAATTCTTAAGTTTACGACCATTTTTGGAGGACAAGCTATTCCTCCAATAATAGTCGTAAACTTATGAATTTGGTTTTTTGGCTTGTATCAAGTTAAATTATTGGGGTAGTAGTAGCGTTTTGCCGACTGCATTCAGATGTGCACAGCAGTATACACACATTCGCGAGCATGCTGGTGGTGCATATAAAACGGATCCATTGTATCGCACGCGTGCTGCACGGCAAGTGCAGATTGCATTCTCTCCAAGACGTGAGCATTTATGCGCTCGTACGCATGTGAAAATGCTCTCGGTGCTTGGCTTTTTCGCGTGTGATGGTTCAATATGTGCTCTAGATGAAAATAAATAGGCACTCATGCTATCGAACAAAGTACCACGGTACATGATATTAACATGCGCGAGGCATATTAAAGTGTTGAGTAGGCCGCAGACATGGTTACGAATTGATCAACCCGTTGACAACGATATGTCCTTGTTGTGAGTGGAATATTGCTGCATGTTAAGCCCTGTTCGAGTATATGCAGGAACATCGATTTATGATAACTTGATAATAATTGTGTTGTACCATTGAGGCCGATTTACGTTTCAACCCATAACTCTTTTAAGCGCTACAGTCGAATCAATTTTATTTAAACAAGAAACATAAGTAAAATATTAGTGAATACATTTAGCTAGTGAATATTCAACAAGGTTTAACATACAGTGCATATATAAAGAGATCACGCCCGCAAATGGCAGAGCAATGTCAAACAGACGACAACTTCCGTTCGCTGACAGGTAGAACAAACTAATTGAAACCGGTTCGTGAGCATGATGTGTGTATTTTGGTGTAGAAGTATACTAGCAGTGGATCTGGGGAAGTTTCGGATGGGGTAATCGTACATGTTTTCCGGATGTGTTGAATGGCAAATATATGCGCTTGTTGAGAACGAGAAGGGATTTGTTGGCGCGACATGCTGACACAGGCACACACACGCACACGTGAATACACATACCTGCACACTGCACATACGAACACATTACATAGCACATAGCGCGTAGCTTTCGAGAGAAGTGGAATCTTCACGGCAAATTGAATTCGTGAGGATTGTCACTTCGCAAAAGATGTGCGTTTCGTGGTGTGTACTCACACTCACTGGCTTACCCAGATTTCACTAGCGAATTGGCTGCAAATTTCAATAAGTAAATACGTCCTTTTAAAGTTGCATAAATCGAATTCACATAACAAATTGTACTACAATATAACTCATTCATGATTGTCTGCTGATCCGAGTTTTCCTAAGAACATTAATTCTATGCTTTTGTCATTCGAATGTTCTCATCGAATAGTTTTAATCTAAACTCGTGTGTATCGTCGACAACTATACTATATACCGGTTCTGCTCTTCTATTTATTGGTGACACATTCGAATTTATGGCAGATAATTTCACGCATCTATAAATCAGATACCGTAGTTATGCGTTGGTGGTAAATAACCACACACAGATGGTAAGCTCACAGCACAATGCAGTGGACTGGCCACAGTTTGCATACCGCGACCGGATCTTTTGTCCTGTGACCTCAGTGCACGCCGCCAACGGGCACACACACACGCAAACTCACACACACACACACACACACACACACGCACACGCACATGCACATGCATACCAATTTTGCACAAGCATGCGCACTCAATATAAGAACATGCGTGTTTCACACCGTTGAGGGCAAACCGCCGCAGTATGCGTATTGCACATGCACGAGTCCTTGCAACGAGTTCATGCACCATGTTCGCGCGCGCATCGCGCACGTGTTTGCCGCAATGGCATTTCCAAATATACATCGCGCGTATCCTTTGGCGAGCACATGACACTGGAATATTTATGCGATGCCTGGCGGAGTATGTGCGAATGTGGATTTAGCGAGATTCAAACGCACCGCGGAGGTTCCAAATACACACACACACATACACACACACACACACAGAAACCACATGAATGCGAGAAATCGTTGTTGCTTGGACTCTGCACGCAGCATTCCTAAGTGTGATGCATTTCGACCAATCCGTGGAATTATAATTGCAAATATTCAAGCGAACTCTATTGTGCACTGCACGTGCATGTGCGGAAATTGTGCTCGACCATTAGGACGCTCTTTTCGACGACGACGTGTTCGTTGGTGCACGTATGAACGTATGTACGTATGTACGTGCAGACACGTTGATTAATGCCAGCGTTCGTAGAGCGCATAATGACCGTCGGTTGACGAGCAAAACTCCAAGCTTCAAATATAGACACGTAAGAGAGTTTCTGCGGCTCGTATTATGGTTCGATGTATTCATGTTTCTGCCAGATAGGAATGTATGCGAACGAATTATTTCATAAATCGCGGTATTGTGCTGAGTTGTTATTGTGCGGAGCTGAGCGATTCATAATTCTCACATGTTTGATATATGGAACATGTGTATATTGGAGCAAAGCAATCTTATTATAATGGGATTACACTTTGAAAGTAACTTTTACCATATTTGACTCTATCTCGTTCTTTCTTCCCGATGTAATGACATACTGATAATGAGATTTCTATGGACAAACACAAGCTTAAAGTGTCGATGAAGGCTTAAATGTCTCTCACCTTAACTTACAGAAACATACTGCGGAGTGTCGTCGAATACACAATGTTGTGTGTCATGATCAAATTAATTCAACAGTATATTACACAGTATACATACGTTGGACGTTCTAGTTGGTTTTTTACTCGGTTTAATTACATCACGATTAAATAACATAATTGCTATCATAATAAATCACCAGCGGGCTGCCACAAAGATATAATCCTTGCGGCTTGATCATAAAATTAATGACACGAAAGCAATTTATGTTTGGTCGAACTTGATGTGGTATCACGTAGTACCTACATACACTTGCGGACGGACGAGAGATGAGGGTGGTTTTACGTTTTTGTTTTCTGTTCGACGGTCCATTGTGTTTGATATTTTTTGTGCGTGTTCGCACACTAGTCGGCGATGCATTGTCAAAACCGTTCACCGTGGACCGAGCGGAGCACACCGAGCGCCCCCATTAATCAAAGTGCCGTGATGGCTTAGCGCGTGTTCAACAGCCAGCGACGCAGACCGACGACGACGACCGACGTTGTGGTGGTCATGGTGGCCTGCGAACATATGGGCGCTGACACTGGAAACGCGCAAAGCATTGCTAAGTCCAACGCTAAGTCCACACTTCATTTGGAAAGCGTTTCTGTGTGCACACAGTTCAGGGTAAATATAATGCCCAAATATCACAGTGGGAGATTGTTGGCTGTGAGTACACACGATCTTATAATTTGAAACGCAAACATTTTTTTCCGAAGCAATTAGCAATAAATTAATTGTAGCTTGAACTGACGTAGAGTCTTATGGCGTTTATGATTCTACGTTGTGTGGAAATTTGCAATGAGATTCATAAAACTCTGATAACCCTGATATCTCAGAACCGCATTCCATTGAACAACGCGCGGACATGATTGGATTTAATTCGTTTCTCAAAACAGTGTTTGTACCATGCAACTGGCGAGCGTGTTCCAAGTTTGTGAACAATATCGTTCACTCATGGAAGAACAACTCTCGGAAGAAGCCTTTAAACTGAATCCGTGTTTAGTTAGGACGTGCTGTAATATAACTCACAAACGTTTGCTGGAATTTCGTTTAGTTTGCTAATTATCTCAACTCAACTCAACCTTCTAAAAGGCTTCCGGTGCTGAGCCGCAAACACATTTACACATCTACGTAATTCAGGTCAGACGTGATTCTGTGAGCAAGGAATTTAATACTGCGCCGTCAAATACGGACCGGCGTTTGTGTGGCAAACTATATCGGTCTTACAAAAATAAATGCCGAACACGCAGCTGGAGCAGAGGTATACGTATACATACGTAGAATGACGCGGTCAGCGAAATGCCTGCTCTTGAGTTGCAAACTCGAACACATACACAAGACTCCAAAAGTGGTGAACTGCATCCGTTCTGTGGCATTGCTAGCTAATTGCTAGCGAACTCCGCCCACAAACTGCTTGCGTAAAGTTGAAATATGTGTTAGATTGTGAATGTGCTGAGTGCGTATTTTTAAAGTCTACTAATTGCCATCTTATGCTGTATTATAATACCCCATTAAATTCAACTTGTTTGATGCGAGGAAGTTGAAGAATTTAGACTTGGTTTCGCGTGGATAATTCACATGGCTTCGAATAACACGAAGTCGTGTTATGCGTCCATTTTTGTCGGGCTGTATAATGTTGGTTTATGAATATTTATTGGCCTTCTCGTTTGGTGGCGTCTGCGTAAAATTAGACTATAGTCTTGACAAGCATTGGAATACATAGCAACATCGATGTTTCGACATCAAGGTGAGAAAGCTCATTGGGTCACGGTAAACATTTCATAAATTTGTCTGAATATTTTGTCAATGGAAAGAAAAACCTCAGTGCATTTGTGCCAGAGTTTATGCTATAGAATTTATGTCGACAAGCTTGAGTGTTCATGTTGACTCAAATTTTCAAATGTGTATGTTAGTGCACATACACATTTCACAACAATTTGATACAACATGAACTCCTTCGTATACGAGTTCGTATATCGTTGTAATTTGCTGCTTGATGTCGAGGGGTGAACAAACGAAATCCTAACTACATTTTGTACGTTCCAACGCCCTGAGAGTGATTTAATAGCAGATAATAAACCCTAAGAATACCCATTAGAACTTCAAGTAATACCATCGTGTCGAACACACGGTCGTATTATATACAGACCATAATGAGTTATCTAATACCAGTCTGAGCACGATAATAAAGTATCTCATCAAAATAAAACGCGTACTCTCTTGCACTGCTTCAGACAGTGTGCCGTTTTAGTACATCGTTGCCGTCGAGTTCATGTACGAGCTAGCATATGTTGCTCTTTGTCTTATGACTCTATGTAATATTGTGTCGATGTACTCACCAACGTAGATTGCAAAATAATTTAATTTGGGTAATAACCCGCGATATACCATGTCTTGGTATACATATGTCATGGTATATGTCATATGTCATGTCATGGTATATGTTTACTCCGTAAGATGATCGTGAATACAACTGTATTCATGATGCGAGTGATTCTCAATTCCTCCACAATGTTCCACGTGCACCTGATATGACTGAGCAATTACCTATCTAATACCTATCAATGAATCACGGTTATTGACATAGAAATAATTGCATCCATGCTGAAACCATCATGCGTTAAATCATCCGACTTCAAGCTGGTTCCTTATCTGTTCGTACCATCTGAATACCTTCGTCGGAACGTTGGAACAACCCGATTCGAATATTAAACGTGGCAGTATCAAAAAAGGCTTTATTATGCAATTCCACGCAAACACAAATACACACGCAGCACGTGCTCTAGTCACACACCCCCATTCCACACCCACCATTCTAAAGCAGCCGCGCTGCCGAGTTGCGCTGAGTCTGCTTTCTTCAGCGGCAGACACACACACGCACAATGGTTGGATAATTATAATTAAACGATGATTTATGATCCGCACTCGCGTTTACTTGAACACTGTCACGGTTCTGTGCGTGCGCTGAGGTTTTTCCCGCTCAACACGTTGGCGAGGAACTCGCGCAAGCGCAAGCAATGGTTTTGTTCCAATGGTTAATTTAATTCATACGAAGACACGAACCAGGACCGTCTTATGGTTCAACGGAGGTGGCCCAAAAATATCTCTACTCGTCTACTCCTTACAATTTGTATTGATAAAGCATTTGTTGAATTTCTGAAAATCAGGGCAGGCCCCGTGACTTGAAAAATAAATTATTATTTGGTAAATGCAGATACTTGAAAATTGAAATTTTAACAAGTTACTGGTTGCTCAGCATGAGAATTAAAATAATTATGAGCTACACAGGCTTAATTCGATCATGCTTACTAGAGGTGTGCATAGAAAACTGAACTTTTTTCATGTACATATTTGTATTGGTGATTTATTCACGTACCAATAAAAAAATCATTGATAAATGTTACCATGAGCCCTATTATCGCGCTTCTTACTATTTCGTGTTAAATTGCAAATCCGGGCCCATGATTTTTTTTTTAAGATGAAACATTTACAAATTCAGACGAGAAACAACATGATTTACTCTATCAAATAAATGATAAATATAGTACCTACATTTTTATAATTTTGGAGAAGTACAAGAGCAATGTTCGCTAACCAACTTTTTCAGGCACATACGCCGACATCTTCAAAGCCATACGATAACATTAAAACACCTATTTCGGCCTTTCGTAGCAGCATTACGAACCTTCAAGACAAACCATATCTCATTTCATTATGTCAACGCGTTCGGCAGAGACACCTCGCGTATGTTGGAGAAAAAAAAACACTGGCGAAAATATATTAATACAAATAATAAAACAATAATTCGGGGCCCAGCCCTGTTTTAAATAAGTTCATGATAAACCTGTGGCACTCGTGGTTAGCACATGTGGGGCCCGCTTAATTGTGTTTTTTAAATTTCAGCTGATTTTGAAAAATATTGTGAATATAATAAACTTTGGACTCGGGACCTGGGCACTCGTGGCTAATTCCAAGTTGGCCCTGCCCTTAAGACTTCCCTGACACGCACTAGGTGAATCGTACGCGTTCAAGCGCGCAGCGCCGAAGGATAGCATTGCATTTTCCGCTCCGCGTTTCCGTGCGCGCGCATCGTGCGTGTGTGCTAATTATAAGCAGCTTTGTGTGTAACCATCCCGACAAATGTGCGCTTACTCGCATGCGCAAGCGCGCAAGCTTTTGTCCCACTGCGGTGGCGTTCGTTTGACTTGTATCTCACAATTTCCCCCATATGCGATTTGCCGGCTTAGAGACGAAGATTATCGCACGCACTCTGTCTGGCGGCGGCCGCCGCCGCACAACAACAACCACAACGATGGCAATGAATAAAAATTACGCTGAGCGGAGCTGGGCGGAATCGCTTGAGAACCGGCATGTTTGTGTGTCATCGGAGTGAATCGGTTTTGGCCCCAACCATCGCCCAGTGTGCATTTAAAATCCAAACGAAACCCACTTTAACATGCTCATCCGCTGCGGTTGCGCCCGTGGGACCGAACGCACTAACATACGCACATTCACACTAGGACCGCATTTTCATGTGCCGAATCCTCATAAAATGCAAAACGTTATTACTTCTAATGGAATTACTTGGCGCCTTAACACCAGCGCAACATACTATAAAATGTGGATGGTGGGAAGCAAACGTGGCGAAAGTGTGATACGATTTTCGAAAAAAACGGAAAAATGTAATTTACTGGATACAGTGGATTCTTATCAATCTGGAACCTATAACCTGAACCTATGTCTGACTATTGAAAAAACCCCGCTTGCCGGATACTCGTTGGAAATATTCGAAAATTACTTCAAGTTAGAGGAAATATCCTATATTAATATATCGATATTAGACAATACCTTTAAACCAACAAAAATAACGTACGTATAGTCAAATTATTAAAATGCCTTGGGGCTGTTTAACATCCTTGAAACCACTCTTATTACGCACCTGTGAAATGTGTAACATATATTATGAAACGTCGCGAAAAATATTGTTATTGTTCGGTATATTTGAACAAAAAAACTACATTTTTCTATGTAGGGTAAGGTTGGGCAAGTTTTGCATAAACAGTTTGACGATCTCCCACGTCTGTAATTTTAAATCAATTTCGAAATAGTAAAATGCAATCGATAGTCCATTTATCTGGCTATATTTTTGCTGAACATTATTGCCCTGTATCGGGTCTGTGCTTC
>JANTBZ010130045.1:0-15185 GCA_024741255.1 Exechia fusca | reverse complement strand
ATTGTTTTACTCACTGTATTCATCACGACTGTACGACACACGTGAGTCTGGAAAATAAACCATCACGAGATCTCGAAACTAACTGTCCGCTAGTGTAGTACTACATGGGCTGATAAGTATCGGAAGAATTAGCGAAGGACCAACATTTTTGATGAAAACTTATTTGAATCTTCAACATAGTTTTATTTTAGCTCGATAGCCTTGAATCAGCGGTCCTACAACATATCGATCACCTTGAAAAGGTATTCGTCCCTAACCCTTGTAAAACGCCATTTCTCGATTTATACTGCCTCATTCTTTCCCTAGAGCTACCATTTTTATTTGGGAAATAAAAAATAGTCGCTGAGGACCAAATACGTATAAAATCATAGATGCGACCACAATTCATATCCCATTTCAAGGTTCCAAGGTTCCATCCCTTCCGAATTCAGAAGATGACTATGATCAAAAATAAATTTTGCTTTTTTCAAAAATGCTGTCCCTACCCCATTTCTCCCGATACTTATCAGCCCATGTAATATTATATACAAAATAACATTTTAATGTTTTTTGGAAATGTTCTTGCACATGAAAAAACTATTTGTGAAATGTGATTTTCCACCAATACAACACGTTGGAACGATTGCAAAAATTAATTAATAGAGCTATAAATTGCGACCTTATCTACGGAATTATCCGGATTTGGCCCTTATCGACCATTTCCAGTCTTCAGACCACATAGAATGCTCGTTGGAAAGAGACCCAGGAGACTTGAGCAGATACTGCAGAAAAACAATCATATTCAGAAGACCGCTAAATTCATAGTGTAGTCCTTCAATGAAACGGCACTGCTCGGAACGGACGGTCGTTCCGGACTGCCTATGCCTGCGTGATTCGACATTTGTTAATTGACAGAAATTCAATTATATAATGCGTCGCCGGCGCGGCCCATTTATCAATTATTGTCCGTCTGTCCGGTCCGATTCTAGAATGCAACTATCATCGCACACAATTGCACACACACACACACACAGACACATAGAGCATAGAGCGCACGGGAACACGCGAATTACATTTCAAGAGTATGTGACAGTGCGATTGAACAAACATCGGAATGCCAACCGTGCTCGAACACCTGGATGCACGATTTATTACTATGTATGTCGAATGCACATAGTAATTCAATCTTCGAATATTGTTATTGAACATTCATACATACTGGAATATTTTCAAATAACCTTCGTTCGAGGAACAAACACATTTACGTAAGTAATGAAATTAGTAGTTTGTGAGAATGTTGACACCAAAATAATACATCAAGTTGTATATTTTATTAAATTCAATCGAAATTATATTTGTGGGCAATAACTTCCTATACATTTGCGTATTCACATAATGTTCCAAGTGACTCCAGTTAGAAGTTATGGTCTTCCAACAAAACTCAACCAAATTAAAATTGAAACCAGAACAAGCGCCTGAAACATAGCAACAAAAAAAAACGTCGTCGGAATAGCCCAATTTTGCCCGACTTGTGGTCTCGATTATGCCAAACAAAATTATACGTTTTTTCCGCTGCTCGGTTCGAGATTGCCGGAACACGATAAGTTCACCACGCGCCAGACCGGTGTCGGTTCGGAGTCGAACACAAACTTTCGAAATATGCATAGAAAAACACTCAGCGCAGTGAATTGGACTGCAAGACGCCACACACTACAATGCGCACACACTACCAGGGTGGTGCATATGAAATTTCGATATATAGTTGTATATTCGTGAGGACTAAACATGTTCTCTATATATATTTAAAAAAATGATTATTTTCTCTTGTATGAGACTTCCAATAGCAATATCAATAGACAATTGAAACGTGTCTGGAGTCATTCTAGACAAACGAAAAAACAAGTTTAAGAAATATTTGAAAACAGTGATTTTTGACATTCAGCGGCCCACAACAAAAACTAATAATCTTAGAACAAATATTTGTTCTCCGCTACATAATTGTCTGAAATAGAGTTATTGATTTAATCTCGTGATAAAATGCTATATCTCCTTACTTACTTACTTACTCAAGTTGAATGTTTCGGAGAATGGAGACTTTTCAGTGACCGGTTCAAATTGGAGGGAAGATTTGAAAATTATAATGATTTCCCGACATTAAACTTTTTTTTTACAACCAAAAATGCGAGTTAACATGCATTTCTCTGGTATACTCCTTTCGGGACTCGTTTGAATACACGTTCGGTGTGTGTGTGCGTGTGCTTGTGTTCATCAGATATACCGAACATAATATATTCGCAGGTAAATTATGCACCTAGCCGAAAAACACATAAATCATGCAGATATAAACCCAAACACCCAGAACCGAATGTTCGATGTGTGCACCACTCTGATTTGCATCCGTGTTGGATTTTACGACCTAATACTTGCAACCAAATGGGCGGGCGAATTCAATTGGAATTCACTCGGATTAGATGGGGTATATGTATTGGCATTGCGTAGGCGAAAAGATGGAGGCGGCGAATTAGAACCGTTATTGAAGGAATTCACTAGAAACTAGAATATGGACGTCCATATAGTGTAAGTTCGAGGAGAATATTTAATTGATTATAATGTGTTAATATTTCAAAGTTTTGACATCCTCCGCATCATAAGCATAACAAGGTATAATGAGGCTTATGGAAATGTTCCGGTTGAAGCAGTTTCTACTATTGTCATGGCTTGACATTCATATTTCATGACATGTCAAAATATAAATTAAAATTAAATTGTTCATGCTCAAATCAAATGTTTTGAAGTGTTTTGTCCCGAAAGATAATAATTTTATCGTTTTAGATACAAGAACTTCCATTTACGACCCCGATTTTTTTTATCATTTAGCCAGGCTTTATCTTGATCAATCGATCGTCGTGGTTAGTCAATTTTCTACCGCGAAATGTATGGGTCGCATATGACTTTCAAATTCATCTTTAGTTCATTTCTTTCAACCATTGAACTTCCTAACGGAAGGCCACCGAACCTCAAAGTGAAAATAGCCGGGTATTTTTCTCTACCTAACTTCGATGTCACAGCCTCACTCGATTGACTTTAGTACGCCCACTTAAGTGATTTTCTCGTGTACGATATCAGTTTCCGAAACCAATAAAGTTTATTCTTTATTCACCAACATTCCAACCAGAGCAGCGCATTTGTCTGGAGACCACATATCATAATGTTTCAGTATTCGGAGAGTCGCAATAGTCTGCTATGTACATTTTTGAATAGTTCCACTGACGACACAACAAACAAACGGATGACGAACGAGTGCAACACAATGTAGCCACACAGCGGCGCACAAAGGTTCATGGTTTGCGGAGAGTGATGAGGCTTGAAGAGAAAAATATTCTACTACGTCTGTTTAATGATCACTAAAGAGTATAGATTTGAAGATTATGACCGTCATTATTTAAGAATTGATATTTAACAAAAGATGTGATGAAAAGTTGTCCATTAGGGACACTCGGTTTTCGTGAGCGCTTTAAATAATCACGATATTCTGAATATTTAGAAAATAATAAATAAAATAATATCCCCCCTATGCTCAGATTTGTCAAGCAATTTTTTTTTTTTAATAATTTACATTTTCGCCCATACGAGTATAACGAGTCGTTATAACTGTTTGACAATTCTGAGCATAGGGGGGATAGACTAGACCATCTCGATCTTTGTTCAAAAACTCCATTTTGACATCTGACAGAAGATATGAGCGGTTTAATATACGAACAGTATTGTGGTTATGTGTTTGTATTGTGCAAATTCAATGATTCCAATGTCCGCTGAATATGGCAACTGGTTTCTCTCTACACCGAGCTTTAAATCGATGTCAAGTAGATCAAATCCAACCGTTACCATAAATCGTGCTTCTGACAACAACAAAATTGAAAAATAATAAGTATGATAATTAGGGCGTATGCCTTTTGCGCCGAGACATAAGTGCCGACTTCTTGAAAATGTTCTTTACCATTTTATTTTTAATAGTTCATTAGGTTCGACACCTCCAACCCTAAACTCTCTCAAAACTTTCAAAAAATATATATAAAAAATAGTATCGGATTGTGGTCATATACACGCATATCAGTATATACTTTCACTATACTCTCGGACAGCTCATGAACACTTTGCGCTCGCGGAACACAGGAAACACATCCGGAATTGAGCACACACCGAAAGTTTTCACACCCTTCAGAGAGGGCGTATGATGGCCGAGAGTGGCCCCAATGCGGACGACTTTATGCTGTCGCACGCCTGCACAGCCCAGTCAGTAGCGAATATAACGAATTGTAGTGTGAATTGTAGTATGTGCGGTTATGCGGTTGGCGGTCAGATATTGGGTTGGAGGAATAGTAATGTCGTTTTTCCGGACATTGGTGGTCAGCTGGCTACTGTCGCAATTGTCCATTTTCACATTTCAAATCCTGAAGTATGGAACTCCAACGAACACGTTAATTTTCTTTAGTGCATGAATCATATTAGTAACTAGTCGTGAACAAAGTTATGTGGTAGAAAATGACCCATCTTAAGGACGTATAAAATTACGTAGAATTTGCATGTTGAACACTATGTAGAACTGCCCGTGGAATATTTAATTTTCTACGTTATTCCGTTGGTCTACTACGACTCGAAATTTTGAAGTTGAAACCATGTACCGAAATTGTCTACTTCATCTACGTCTACGCCTTCCTTTTCTACGTCTATCTTCTATCTGGAATATCAGGAACATTCCATAACAATGTGAGAATACTCAAATGAAAGACAATAAAAATGTGTATAAATAACTCAACATTTTAAAAAATACTAAAAACTGTTTGTATGTTTTATTAGTGAACTAAGGTATTCATACACGAACGGAGAAGTCGTACATAGGACTTGGTAAGACACGGGTGAGACATATTCATGATATTATTTCCCCTAACGATGTTCATTCAATAGAACTGCATCATTGGAATTTTTCTAATATTACAGATAGACGTACAAATATATATTTTCTACTGGGTTTTCTACTCGTGATGTAATTATTCGCATCGATCAACTACGATTTGGGATAACCGCTTGTCAATTTATCTCGCGTGACATCATATTTCAAACGAATTGAATTGTAAACGTCATTTTATATTCAAACCTTTGAATACTATGATTTTCAATACTAACATTCATTGATTTTCTACACGAATCGCATGCCAAAACTATCGCATTTAGTACGCAATTTCCTATTTTCTTAGCGTAGATCAACATCTATGGTCGTGAAGCTTAACTGTTGTTCGATCGAGATTGGTGATATTAAGTTTGCCTGGTTTATGCCTTGTTAGGCCTTGTTCAGCCGGCGGTAAGATATTCTCCAGATAAACATTAAAATCCGATAGACAAAATGACACATCACATTTTCCCCAACCCAATGTACTATAGTTGGATATGGCCAGTTCGCATCCAGTCGAGTAACTATACTGCAAAAAAAACTGATATAAACTCACAAGCAACCAGAACAGAGTAAATCGGACACTTGATGCGGATTGCGCTGGAGACAAACGGTCGTGCGATGCTTCGCAGCTTGGCATGGCCAACAGGAGCTGGAAAAAGTGTCAGAAAAAAAACGGAAAACTCCCCTGAGAAATTATCGCTTATGACTCTCTGGTCTAGTAGTAGCATCGTAGCCAAAACTTTCATATATTCGGACAATTTCGTATCCGTGCTGTCTCGTACACGATTCGCATATGAATAACAATTGTAGTAAATTGTAGCCGCGTTGCTCGCATACAAACACACATGCACACTGACACAGATATGTGTGTGTGAGTATGTGTGTCCGTTCCGTACCAGTTCAGTTCGGATGAAAGCACGTGTCATGAATACTAATCGCGACGATCCGTAATGCGATTTATTTTTCCGTGTATGTGTGTGTGTGTGTGTCTGCAGCCTATTTAGCATGGGAATGTTTCCATTTCTTGAGGACCATTGCCAGGACCAGAATCGATGCCAGAAGAATGGGCAGCATTATGCAAATGGCCGCGAATGCAGATTAGTGTCTGGGCCCGATTGAACACGAGGGCTGTGGATTTATGGGCGATTGCGAGCATATGAGCATATGAGCAGGACCCGGCTGATACCCATATTAAATGCCTTGTTGTTCTTTGGTATTGCAATTTTCCCCAAAAAAGGAAGTTCTGGTGCTTCATTTTTGTCGGAGGAAAACCTCGTGATTTGTCCACCAATTTCCACTATTCATTTGTTTTCGATTCAATTCACGACAGTGCAATTGGCTAGGACTAGTTTCGGATACACCATCGATTAAGATGATTTCATAACCAAATGTATTTTGATTGATTCAAAAAAATCGGATGCTGAATTTAAATATTCATTGAAGTCGGTTGATATCATATCGCATTCTAAGTAAAGTCAACACCGAATCTCATGGGAATCTAAATTTCACCAGGTCATGTCGGTTGCACCTCAACGCACGCTGGGTGAACACAGAAAATGTTCATACTTACGTCCACAGCCAGAGGAGTATTGTGTGTGTGTGTGTGTGTTCGACGGAACATGGACGAGTGATGGTGTTCTAGATGCTGCTCTGTAGAGTATAGAAGATTATTATGAATATGAAGTAAAGTGGGAGAATGCACAATTAGCATAGAATTTATATTCAAGTTCATTGAGTTGAAGTTGGAATTCCTAGTTAATGGGACAATTCAATCGAATGCATTCCATTTGTACAAACTCATTCCTATTAATTGTCCAGTTGTAAGTTGAATATTTTGTTATTCTGGACTCTATTTCCTATTTATATGGAAATGAGTTCTGTTCGTATGTCTATTGACGAAGAACCGACCAAACCGATTTCCATGAAAACTAACATTATGTTTGTCACTAATTGACAAACATTATATCATAATATTAAGTCAGTGTCAACAAAGTACAAGAAAGATGAAACAATTCTCAAATTTGAAAATCGATTTAAATAAGGGAGGACGGGGCGAACCTGCGCACTTTCATTAAAACATGAATAACTCTGGTCACAGGCGGAATTTCGGCGTCAATTCATACGTTCTGTTCCATATTAATCGGTCCCTATGTGTTCAATCTGGATTCGTTTTTGTAACTTTTTTCGCAACTCAATATACTTTTTTTTGTTGAAAATGCATATAATATTACTGGGCTCAAAGTTGAACACGACTCCGTATACTTCGTGAAGCTAGAGAGCCTGGATGAGTAGCGACCAGAGATGTTAATCTACACGTCGAAAATCATTTTGTACATTTCATGTAGAAAATGCCAAATAGTGCTGGAAATGATGTCGAAAATGGTGTAAAAATGAGTTTCGTGTAGAAAATGAACAGATGTAGATTTTTCATTTTTCGTAGACACTTGTTAGAGGAGAATTCGGGTTAGGACTGGTGAAGTTTTTTGCAATGAATAAGCTCTACTACTTATTCTATAACTTCTTAATTCCAAGGAAGGAGCGGATGTGTTTCCCACTTTGAAAACATTCGTACAAAACGCTAAACACTTTAATTTGAGGAATTTGAATATTCCTGCAGTCAAAAAACTCGCTTGGACATTTTCGGCTGGAAATTGTTTTATTGGTTAGATCTGTGTAGGGATCTCTAAGAATATTTTGGAATATATGGAAAATTGTCATCGAATTGACGTCTTGCTGTGTCGATTGCCTCGAGGCCTCGACTGAAGGATCGAAATAATAAAGGACTATGTTCCGGATGTGGAAGATATGAGCTGTTGAAATTGAGTTTCGATATGTCTGTGATATTACTACTGGTTGTCCCAAAACAGCATTAATATACGATTCCCCGATCCGCGCTCGATAACAAACAAACCAATTCCACTCGCTATCGCATGCATCTATTTCGAATCCCATGTCACATGAACTGCTGATCGTAGCACTCGCCAATCGGCTTCAGTCCCGGCCCTTTGGCACCATGCCTAAACGGCGACTGGCGCGTCACCTCCGGACTCCAGAACGAGATGGCCGACGTGCCGTACAGCGGATACGAGCGCTTCAGCTGACCGTCCTCCTCGCTGCGATCGAGCGCCGGTCGCGTGTAGTGCTCGGTGTACTCGCTGGTTTTGCGCTTCTCGTCCTGATGAGGGAGGGTTAGCAGATGGCGGAGTGTTAGGGAGAGAAAATGTGTAGCATTAAGTTTTCGCATGTCTGAGAAATTGAGGAATTTGTATTCCGAAACGTACTATCCAGGATGGCCTCAATTTAATCTGTACTTCCTCGTATATAGGAAAAGGTTTGTTCTAGGTGTGAACCCTAGGCAACATTTAACATCCTTCATTGGAGCGAAGAGCGCAGGGATAAATTCCAACGCCAATTGGGTTATTTAGGGAACTCAAATGACAATTTTGCAGTCCAAATCTCTTTAAACTCCATTCTCATGAAATATGGGATTCATTAAGGACCTGGTTCAACGGGGACCGTTCCTCCTTGTCGCCTTCCCTACCTGCTTGTTCAGCTCCTCCGCCAGCATCCGATCAACGTACTCTCTTGTCAAATGCGTCCACAAAAACCGATCCATATGAAAATGGAACGAGTTCGTTGGCCTCGGTGGCGGCGGCGGCCGAAAGTTGTCCCGGTGCTCGGTGTGCAGCATCTTCTGGTGGCACCAGTCGCAGCGCGGATCAATGACATCGCCCGGCTGCGGATCATTATCCCCAGGCGAGCGCAGATCCCGCGGGCAGATGCAAAAGTTGCCGTACGCCTTGAAGTTGTCGCGATGCTCGGTGCTGCGGCATTTGCGGCGGCACCAGTCCTCCGGGCAGGGATCCGCTGGCTTTGGAGCTGGAGCTTCAAGCTTCCGGGCCGGTGGCGCCTCCAGCGGGGGAAGGCAGTTGTCTTCGTACATCGAGCATGGTCCTTTGAAGTTGTCAATGTACTCGGTGTGCTGGAGTTTGAGGTGACAGAAGTCGGCGTTCGGGTCGATGCCGATGGAGGCTTCGGCTGCGGTGGCAGGTGGCGTGGCGGCCATTGTATTTTGTGCTGGAGTATAAATAAATAGATATTGTTTACACGTGCACGTGGCGGTATTTTGTCGATGGCGAAGTTATTTGGCGACGTCTGGCAGGCTTGCTGCGCCGATGATATTGATTTTTATTTTTATAAAATAGTGTTGATTTGTATAATCAAGGTAGACTGATATGGAAATGGTGAACAATAGTAATCTGAAGACCATGTCGTTTTTATTGTTCTTTCTCACAGACCAATTCCTTCCAAATGATCCTGGCCACCGACGAGGTGTTCACGTACGCGATTTTCAACTACATCGACATCAACTGGTCCTCGCACACGGAGGCTGGCGGTGATACGACCAAGGGCGAGGGCGGAGTGCCGGCATACGTGAGTTGATATATTGATGTGAATTATGCCTGCTAATAAGTCGATGTACGACCCAACTGAAAGCTCTTGGGTACACAAATTGTTTCACGGGCAAGGCCTTTTCACGATCCAATTGATTTCCCGTCCAACAGATCGGCTTCAACGCCGGCAACGGCACCCAGGCCTACGAGTACAAGCCCTACAGTCAGGCCTCCGTGCTGCGCGATCTCACCGGTCGCGGCTGGGCCAACGGCTTCCCCGGCCGACACATTTTCCGCATCGACGAGCGCATCATGCTCGGCACCTGCAACAAGGACATCGATGCCGCCCATCTGCCGCTCGTCTTCGCGCCCGAATCGGGCAACATGCTGGGCGGAACGCTGGTGAACATCACCGGGCCGTGCTTCAACACGCACGAGCGTGTCATGTGCCGCTTCGACACGGAGGACGTGGTCGGCATTGTTGTGGATCGCAATCGGGCGATCTGCGTGCAGCCGAGGCTGCTGGCGCAGGGTTACATTCGGTTTGAGATCTCCATTGGCACGGAGAAGTTCAAGTGGAAGGGACGGTACTTTGTGGAGACGCCGGCGACGGCCACGGAGAAGATCTTCTTCGAAACGGATGCGGTGTTTGAGCGCAGTCCGCCGGAGATTCGGATCTCGTGGAATTCGTTTAATTTGACGAGCAATCGACAGGCAACGCTGAATATTCAGCTGTTCGGGTACGATGAGCGGACGATCAAGCCGAATCTGCAGATGATCGACACGATTGAGCAGAGTACGGGCAATACGGGCGTGTATGTGATTTCGCCGGCGAACTTCCGGCTGCGGGACAACCAGAACATGACGCACTTCCAGTTTGGGTTCCTGCGGATTATGCTGAACGATCCGAGGAATTCGCTGGGCGGACTGAATATTAGCCCGTGAGTGTGCATGGAGATTTTGGGGGGCTAAGTCGGTCGAAAGTGGTCGAAAGCAGTCTTTTGTGTCCGATTCATTTTTTTCACTCACGAGATTATCATTCTTTCTTCTCCCTCAGTCAACTCTGGTCCAAACCGATCCCGCTCGGCTGGTACTTCGGCCCCCAATGGGAGCGCATCCACGGTCGTGACTGGCCTCGCGCTCACTGCAACAACTGGTTCAACGCCGATCGCAACAAGCGCGACTTCGCCAACAACATCCCCGTCTGCCCGTGCACGCTCGAGCAAGCCCTCAACGACAAGGGTCGCTACTATCCCGATTTCGACTGCGATCGCGACGGCAATCCGACCTGCCGCCATCATCGCGGTGCCATTCATTGCGTCCGCTCGGGCCAGCCGAACGTCCATGGCGCCGAGCAGCAGTGCTGCTACGATCGCGTCGGCTACCTGATGATGTCGTACGATCAGATGTGGGGCTCGCGGCCGCGTCGCAACCACAACATCGGCCAGGTGCCGTGGAACGAAGCGAACAAGGTGCCCACGCTGTCCACGTGGTACAACGACATCATTCCGTACTACTCGTGCTGCCTGTGGGCCGGCGAGCAGAGCGTCGGCTGCGAGACGTACCGCTTCGAGCGCCGGCCGACGCAGGACTGCGTGTCGTATCAGCCGCCCGCCGTGGCGGCCGTGTTCGGCGATCCGCACGTGATGACGTTCGACAATCTGCAGTACACGTTCAACGGCAAGGGCGAGTTTGTGCTGGTGCGCGTGCAGAACAGCGAGCAGCGCTTCGATGTGCAGGGCAGGTTTGAGGAGGTGCGGCCGAACATTCATGGTCGGGTGCTGGCCACGCAGCTGACGTCGATTGTGGCGCGCGGCAACGAGACGACGACCATCGAGGTGCGCCTACGACCGAGGGAGGCGCAGTGGAGGTATCGATTGGATGTGATTGCCGATGGGCGGCGCATCTACTTTGATCGGCCGAGTTTGAAGTTCCAGCATTTCTTTGGGGTGACGGTGTACACGCCGACGTATATTCTGAATCAGTCGGAGGTGGTGATCATGTTTGCGAGCGGCGCGGGTGTCGAGGTGGTGGAGAATTCGGGGCATTTGACGGCGCGTGTGTATATGCCGTGGAATTTCATTGTGAGTATTGGATGGAATCGATTGAGCGGGAAGCGGGCCAGGACCAGGACCACTTAGGACCGATTATGTCCGTTGAGGACTTTTACGGTCCTTAGTAGTCCTGGTTTTAATTCGATATTGAACTGAGCACATTCTTCATCGAAACGTTCATTCCGCCGTTCCTCAGAACCAAACACGCGGCCTGTTCGGCAACTGGAGCTTCGACATGGCCGACGACCTGACGCTGCCCGACGGCCAGGTGGTGCAGGTGAATCTGAACAATTTCGAGAGCATGCACCGTGACTTTGCGATGAACTGGATGCTGTCGGAGCGCGAGCAGCCGGGCATCGGTGGCGCTCTGTTCCATCGGGAGTTTGGGCGTACTGCGAGCTACTATGCCAATGCCACGTTCCGGCCGAACTTTATACGGGAGCCGCGCGACTTCTTGCCGGCGAATCGATCGCAGGATATTGAGTTGGCGTCGGAACTGTGCGGCGAGAGCTACCAGTGTCGATTTGACTTTGGCATGACGCTGGATCGAGAGATGGCGCATTTCACGAAGAATTACTATGACAGTGCGGTGAACATTCGGACGGTCAACGAGCAGTGAGTATCGAACAATTCATGGATACGGTAGAGTTTTTCATATAGACATTTAATTCATTGGATCGGTATAAAAGAGTTTTTCATATAGACATTTAACTATTACATTCACTCAAATACAGATACAGTATGAATTTATGTTGAATAAGTTCGAGAATGGTCCCCCAGGAGACACCAGGACCACTCAGGACCAAATATGTCTCTTTGGGACTTCTTCCGTCCTAAAAGGCACTTTCTTGTTCATAAGAACCAAACACATGCATTTTTCGTCTTTTCTAATGTTTTTTGTGTCCTTACATTACAGACGCACGTTGTCCTGCGGTGTCCTCGAAACGCCTCGCTTCGGACGCAAGTCCAATTTCCTCTTCGTTCCCGGCTCGACGGTGTCGTTCGAATGTAACGAGGGCTTCATTCTGATGGGTGATCCACGACGAACGTGCACGTCGGAGGGACGCTGGGATCCGGCCGAGTACGGTTACACCGAATGCATGCGTAAGTTGTGTTTGATTCCCATCGATTATCTCTGCAATTCAATTCATTCAGTTGTTCAGGCGAGTTATGCAGGTTTCTCAAATTCTAGTATAATTTAGATGGAATATGGTATATCTCGAAGTCCAACTAGAACTCATTTAGATGTGTTTTTGAAGTCCTACTATAAAGTCCGTACAATGTGAGCATAGAGTAGAAGTTCTAGACCGAAAACGACCCAAAAGGAGTCCGGAAAGTCGACTTTTCGGGTCGGTTTGGGTCTTCTGCTTATTTTCCCGTGCTCATTTATTTCTCGACAAAAAAACAACAGATAATTCATATCGTAGCGAATGGCTCCTTCAGACCACGAACTCTCTGTGCACGCACACCAATTACCTCCTAATCTCATCTCGTTCTTTCTTTCTCTCTCGTTCTTTTCGGCTCACTCTCGCACGCACCCCGCCCCAAATAAACCACCCACCCACACACCAACCCACCCCATTGCGCCCCTCAGGCCACGTGTTCTATTCGCGTCGCGTCGCCTGGATCGCCATCGTCATCATCATCATCGTCATCCTGCCCATCATCATGTGCGTCGTCTGCGCCGTCTACTGCTATCGCAAGAAGGCCCTGCGCGAGGACCCCGACTGGAAGATGCAGCTGCCGCGCTCCCGTTCCGGATCGCGCTCCACTCTCCACCGTCATGCCGGAGCCAACAATTCGGCCGACACCGACGGCAACGATTCGACGCTGAAGAAGAGCCGCTCCTACGACAAGGTCTATCGCACGCACGAGCCTCTGGACGGCAAACCGAATGCCGACTTCCCCGAGAAGAAGTGGGATCTGGAGGATGAGGACTTCACGTCGTCGGATGGCAGCGAATTCCCGGGCGGCTCGAAGCGCGCCAGCGACATCTCGTACCTGAACCGAGCGGATCCGCAGCGCCAGACGGGCCGCAGGGGAACGTTGAATCCGGCCCAGCGGTTGGACAGCGGACCGATTGAGGAGGAAGGTGACGTGATTCAGCGAGCGAATGGCGGCCGATCGGGCGAGGAAGAGGACGATGATGTCGACGAGCTGCCGCCGCCGCCGCAGCAGCAGATTCTGCCGCAACGTCTGGCCGCCTACAGTCCGACCTACAGCGGTCTGCAGCGGAACAGCAGCGGATTCGAGTCGCAGCCCGGTCAGCAGCAGCCCGCTCTTCAGCAGCAGCAGTTCGGTCGCCAGACCGGAGTGAGGGTGCTGCCGACGCAGCAGCAGCTGGGCGCCCGCAGTCCGCCCGAGTCCGATCGGCGGTTCTTTGGCGAGGGCTCGATGTCGCCGACGTCGGCCGCCTCGCCGGTGCCGCCGCCGCAGGACGTCGGACTGCCGCGAGTGGCCGCTGGTGGCCAGACGGGCACCAAGTCGACGGAGGTGTGAGCCGGAGGTTGCGGCGCCAAGGACATTTGTATTAGCTACAGCGCATCATCCATGTGAAACAGACATAATTGAGGGCACTGTGAGAGTAGAACGAGCGAAAAATGCGCAACCCAATGGATCGTGCAAGTGCGTAAGATAGAAGCACGGCGGAATAAGCGCAAGACCCAAATGGACCCAAAAAGTCGACTTCACGGACTCCTTTTTGTATCGATTTCGGTCTCGAGGTTTTTTTTCTCTGCCCAAATTGGCTCAAAAGGTCGACTTAACAGACTTATTTTTGGGTCGATTTCGGTCTTGAGCTTCTATCTTGTGCTCATATTTTTCGAACTATCGCTGATTGTGCATTTTTCGCCAGTACTCACTACATTGTGCCCAGACATTCAGTACAGAACAATACACACACGTAACGTACATAAGTTTATACACTTTTAATAATAACGAATAGACATTTAGTGGAGAACCGATGCGGAGTGGCTGCATGCATTTTGATTTGCCAACTTTCAGCAGCGCAGCGAGCGGTCGTCGAAACGCCGCCAGCATATTGGCGATACATTGGGTTGGATGGCGGTTGAGGGTGGGTGTGTGGATTGTTGGTTGTCGGGTGGGTTGCTGGTGTCTGAGTGCGAGGTTAACAACGAGTAGATTATTGTCACGGACGTTTTTTTGTTGAAGTAAGTAAGAAGGTTGAAATTTAGGTAAAATTTAATGCAACTTCAGAACTATGCTCAGAACAACTGAAAGTTGCAATTTGTTGTGTAGTTTTCTTTATTTTTTGGCAATTTGCTGCATTCCTGATATGATTGGAGATATTCGTTGCAATTTTGATCTACCAACAAATTCAGGAAAAGATCGTTGAAGAAAAGTCCCAACTGTTGCCGAGCTGCTAAGAAATAACTCTATGTTCTTGTTCAGTTCAGTGAACCTAACCAAATACGTTTAAAAGGAAAATGTTCGATTTCACTCATTTTTTGAGAGCCCATAACTTTTTTTCAGGAGTCACTTACAACAATATGTGAATAGACATGTGAATGGAAATGATATTGCGCACAAATCATTTCCATTCGATAAAATTAATTAAAAACAATTGTGTGTTCTGTAGATCGATGGTTTTTCCATACAGGGTGACCCAATTGATCAGCATATTAGTAAGGGCTGTTTTAAACTTTAAAGACATCGAATTTAGAAAAACCAAAGACAACACAATTATGATACATATCTGCAATTTATATGGCCACCTCTAAAGCGAACTATGGCCCTCAGTTGGATGAAAATCGTGAAGACGCATTACGTTGCTGGCTTGTTCGAAAT
>JANTBZ010129934.1:0-15198 GCA_024741255.1 Exechia fusca | reverse complement strand
ATGTTCGAGAGGGCATCTAATCGGGATATTTGTTCTATATTTTTTCAAAGGTTTTTAAATTTAGCTAGGGTCTGACATCTATCCTACATACATATGTTTGTGATTTCGTGATTCTTTGTTTTGTGAGATAACATGATATGGAAAATAAATCACGCAACAAGGATATTTATAATTACATTTTCAAACTTATTCGTAATTAGGTTTAAAGCGAGAGAATTCAACATTACTAAAATAGCGCACATCGCAACCTATTCTTCACATATACATTGTGTCTGCTGCTGCTGGTTTCACAGTCAATATACGCTAGCATTTTGTCGGAGCGTTCCAGGCACTGGTGCTGCTGCTGTCGCCGTACCGATGGGTTATCTGTGATGAATAAACGCATACAATGTATTCCGTTTATATGGACGCCCAAGCACAAGCGACACAAGCACGGCGCTCGCAGGCGCTCGCAATATTCTGTGCGTACGCGCGCGTTTGCGCGTTCTGTCAAGGTGATTTCACGATTAACCTACATGTGCGATGTGCGGGTTCGAGAACTCCCTTTTGTGTCTGGTGCTGGTGAGTGAGCAGCGAGGCAAGTAGCTGCCGTCGCAGCCAGCCAGATCGATAATATAATTTGTGTACCTACACACACGCACACACACACACACACACATAGCCGACACCGACGCGAAACGCCTCGTCATCGCACATATATTACACACTCGACGAGTCGACACGGTTAAAGGTTGTACTACACACACAAACACAAAGACACCGAAAACACAGAAATACCCATTTACATTTATGTGGTCATTTGTTTTCATTTCGGTCGCAATAGCAAACAATGCCCCAGCGATGCTCATAAAATATTTGAAAGCAACGGACAGCAGCGCACAAATTGTGTGTGTGTGTGGCTGAAATCAGTCTCGAAGAGAGCTGGGCGATGTTGCACAAACGCTAACAGACGTACATACACACACCGACGATTACGCGAGAAATCGCGCGCGCGCCCGTTTGCACACACACACACGGTTGTGGCAGAGCCGCGCACTCGGGTGTACCAGAGTTCGTTACAAAATTAAACCTATACTCGAGCGCTCGCGCGCACATTCACCGCCGCCACCGCAACGGTGGCGGCGATGGCAGCGACTGCGACGACTGCCGACGACGACGACGACAGCGCGCATTCATCAACTACTCTATTTATATTTTCATTCGTTTCACTCGACCTGTGACGACTATATACAAATACGCCAGCAGCGCCACGCGCAGCGCGACGCGGGCACTCGCGCGCAAGCAATCGCTCGGCTCATACTCTAAACACAATCGCCGCCACCGTCGCCACACATTGCACATTGGCTCGACATGCGTCGAGCGCCGCGCCGAAACACCATACACCACCACCACACCACACCACATACACATACTAGCACACACATTCATCAGTTCGAACTTCTATAGGGGAATGTCGTGTAGCTTGAACCAATTTGTAGAATCAACCAGTGTGCGATTATAAATATTTTCAATAAAAAAAAAGTGTTTGAACTGGGATGTCATATATCATGTCTTATTGATAGCACAATTTTCACGAAAAATATACTTATAATGTGCTTAGATTTCGGACTGTGGATACCGACTAATATAGTGTCAACGCGTCTCTGGATCATTGCGCTTCATCAGCATACAAACAAGGACTCGCCACGGTCAGCATACAAAATGTGTGTTTTAGCTTCTCTGATATATTAGGTTAATACCTATAAGATTGCACCATATTAATGAACATTGAAGGCTCGCCACTGGACAACGGTTCAATATATTCAATTCGAATTTTCGCTAATCGCTAAACACACATCTCAGGCATCACTCTGCCAATTTTCATATTCCTGATCCCAATAATACTCGGTCCAGAGAGGAAAAACATGCATGGAGTCAAATTCGATGATTTCATAAAAGTCTGAGAGGTGCTCGGCTAGGGCGAGACTCATCAACCTATTTTGTATTATATTTTATGCATGTATAATAATTTAGCCGCATGTATTTTTTTTCTATTTTTTAACGTCCTGTGTTGTCGGTAAACCGTTGAACATTTTTGGACACACATTGCAGTACAATTCCTATACTGGCGATTTGTACTGGAGAATATGTATTTTTCAATCGTTAAATAAATGAATAAGACTATTAATGAGGTGAAACTTATTTTCCATTTATAGCTGGATGTGAATCCTTCGGGTTTTAGGGGAAATTTATTCCAACTATATAATTGAATATGTGTACAGCTTGGTGTATGTAATGGTTATGACAATTAAACGAAAAAATGTGATTGATAGAAATTAATATTATAAGGTTGCTGTGCTGCCACATGTTACTGTGTTGCCACACATTAAATGAGGTTGTTTGTGAGAGACATTCATTACAAGAAAAAAACATTGATAATTTTCACCTGGGACCCAAAAAAAGCGTATTTTACAGTTACATATTTTATTGAATTTTAGGGTCCCTGATTTTTTTTCGATTGAAATTCCTTTAAATCAGACCGACGATATTCGACAATGTCCGCAGAATGTAGTTTTCCGACACCAAACATTATATTTTCCAAGAACCATTTGAGGGCTCATGTTAAGGGTATTGTGTGTTGTATAGATTGCATATTATTCATAGAAGTCCAAACTACAAAAAAAGGTGTTTGAATAATTTTGATATCGAATCTACAACGAGCTAGAGCCTTCCTAGAAGAAAGTGCACGCTCATAGGAATGAACCTGATATTTTGCTTAAAAAAACCCCATCAAAATCGTAATGCGTTCGGCATTGGGCCCTAGTAACACAATTTGTGTTGAACCAATGATATTTCAAAAGAACATAATCGAACAAATGTATCTTCAATCGTGGAACCTGAACATGGCACATGTGATAAAGCCCTTGATACAATCGATTTAAGGTTTTTTCAGAAGGCCTTCCAAGTTTCGGTCTTAACCAAGGCCTTTTCTTGTTATATTTCAAGACGGTCTTGGCCCTGTATAAAATAATGTCAATACCTTTCATTCACTGTCAATTTAGCTTCACAATTTTTTATATAAGAGGTTCAACACACACGACATATTCAAAGTAGTATAATCAGTCTCGGTAAAATGTTGCACGACTTAAGCTTAGGATGGAAATAATATACGATAAAATGATGATTTTGATGATGATTTTGAAAATCGGATCTTACACTCAAGATGCCCAGATTATGAAAAATTGCATAATTACATGAGCAAATCTTGAAACTTAGGAGTGCAGCAGAAAAACGCATGACTTTATACCACTATACTTGGTTAAATGATATTTTTTTTCATTACAGTCATCGTAAGAACTTTATTGATTTTTAACATGTGAAAATGTTTGTGAGTAATATATACTAGTCTCTCAAAGGACTCAAACCCATGCATTCGTCATAAAAGTATTTATCAACAATTCGAAGATAATTCGACCGATCATTGCCAATTAATCAGTAGTGGTTGAAATAAATATCTCGAAAATTATCAGGTCGTATGAAACACCTTTTCATCTTTATAAAAAAGTTTCCGGAAGAAAGGTATTTTCACGAGGCCAGAAAAGACGATGAAAGTGAAAGCTCTCGTGTAAACATTTTTTCGTCGAATCGCAGTTATGCAGTAAAGTTGGTTTGCGATTAGAGTACATACAATGCGCAAACAAAATTTGCTTCAGGCCTATCGTGTTATAAAGGGATCAAAATGCTGAGCAGAGACGTCAAGAAGTCTAGTGGCTGAAAACCACCCACGAAAACTGATGCCGATTTTTGTCTAGCCATACAAATGTTTGTTTGATTGTTCCTAGCTTTTAGTCGGTATCAGCATATCCTTCATCATATGTGGCTCGATGGAAACGAAATATGAACATTAAGTGAGTGACTATAAAAATACACAATTGAAGTCGACAAATTATTTTTTTCAGCCATACTCCTTATGTTCAACCTGCACAGCACTCCCCTACTGCGGCCATACCGCGAACTATTCGCATTCGCGCACCATCGAATCGTGAAATGTGTTTGCCATAAAATCGTGTCGTTTTATAATTATAAATGTATGTGTCTGCCCGTCGTCGTCGACGTCAGCGGCGACGACGACGAATGCGATTGCGGCGATGACTTCGACTGGCGTGAAGCTCAGCGCGCGATGTTGTGCGGTTAAACTTGCAACACCCTTCCACCATATAATTATTATTACGTGCGCGGGAGCGCAACTCCGACACATGCACAAGCACGAAGCACGAACATGCACACACACACACACATGCGCACACACTGCACGCGGTCACACACACACACCGACATGCACACACTTGCATTGCGTTGTCGAGATTGTGCACTTTGTATACGTATGCACATCGCAGGGCGAATCACGCGGTTCGCGGTCGCCAGCGGCGACCGAAAAGTATGTGAGGCAATAATCGTCGGGCGAACATTTCGGGTGGCAGCAGCAGCAGTGCGCGCATACGGTGCGCCACACATGTAGTGCACGGGCGCGTGTGTGTGGCGTAATGTGCAATTGTTTGTTCTCAACTCAAATTAAACAGCGCAGGATTGAGCATACCATAGACATAGACATAGCACATATCAAGACATTACGGGAGCAGCGATATGAAGAAACCCACTTTTATATTATTCGACTGAACCATTTAATTCAATTGTATGAAGATTATACATGAATTTCTTTATATTATTGTAGAACTTGGATTACATTTAACACTGATTCAATTTTATTCACGAAATAGATAAACATCCGGGACGAAATATTAAATACATTTGTCGCGAGTTAAGAGTGAGGGAGTGGAGAGTAAGAGCCTTATTCAATTTTGATTTTCTGCCACTCTATTCCACCTAGAAAGTTCGCGAGCATTTCGAATGGCTTTACAATTGTTCATCTAAGATTCAGCCCTATCGACGAAACCACATTGAGGAAAGACCTGAAAGTTTGAGAAATCAAACAATGTGTTTGAACCACCTGGCTTTGGCTTTTTAAACAGTTCATATGTGGATTCTTAGGAACCTGATTAGCTTTGTTGAAGCTTCGTTGGAATGGTTCCAGTTACGTTCGGAAATCTAACTTTTGTATCTTTGTGTGCTTTATTGAAGCAACGATATCAGATATAAATCGTGACGCGTGAGAAATGGCCAACAGACGCTGCAGTTATAACCAAAGTGAAGATATTTTCGAATGAATATGCATTTGATGGTCATACGAACAATTCATGGTAAAAACATTATCCCACATTTGTTTGTTTTCGCAATGAAAATCATGTTTGAAAACGATACTTTTTTATATCCAGATTTAGCGCCCACCCTGTATACCTACGATCGCTTTTCAGTACGGCCAAGCACGTTAATTCAAACACATTAGAATCAGATAACAATTGCTGTCGCGACACGTCACATGGACAATTGATCGAAAACTGAGATTTCACACCTCCACCACCGCACCACTTCTAAGCAACCAACGAACTCCCAAGTGCATTGCATTACACATGAATGTGTGCGATGCGTTTGCGATGCGATGTTCACGCATGAGATGAGACAAACGACTCCATTCTAATGTGAGTAAGTCAGTGAGTGAGTGTGCACTGGCATTTAATTAGAACCGAATCGCCGTCGACGGCGGCCCCTGGCATTAGTCGGCTGCTGAAAACCGTTTACGCGGCGCAGATTGACCGGGCGCACTACCGAAATGCACACACGCACACACACGGCACCTCTCACTGCGACGGCGGCGGCGGCGGCGTTGCAGAAAATGCATTCAATTATTATTAGTGGGATGGCAAACATGTCGACATGCCGGGCGCCGCGCGCAAACGGATCGCAGTCACGCACGTCGCCGCACGCCGCAGCACGACCCACAGTCGCGCGCATTAATCGTGTGATTTATTTTTAAGCACGCGCGCGTGGCGGCGGTGGAGGCAGGCGTCTTCTGTGTCTGCTGGCGCTGGCGCAACTCGACTGAGTGAGTGCGTGCACTAAATATACTCGTCGCAGAAAATACGCATTGCGCCGCGATGATCGCGCACGACCACGAATCCGATGATGATCATCATCATTTGGCGGCTGATGAGCGGCGGAGGTGGCGACGCCACCCCGAACCCGGTGCCAAGCTGCTGCTGCTGCTGCTGCTGCTGGTTTTGGGGGGCAGCCGGGGGAGTTTAATTTGGTCGACGATTAAACGTATGAGTTATTGAGGCGCAATAAATTTATGAAAATTAATATGTGTGACGGGCATGCACATGCACGTGTGCAACGGCGGCTGCGGCAGCAGTGGTGCACATTTGATGCGATAGTTGGCCGAGGGCCGCGAGCGCATTCGCACGAGCGTGTTGCGCGTTGCGCGTCGTCGTGCACCGATCGCGGGCGGACATAATGGGCGTGATGAAAGACATATAAGCGCGCGCGCGCGGCGATCGCGTGTTTGCGCTCGGGTGTATATGTATGTATGTGGCATAATTGAAAAGCCGTGGACACATTTATCCGCGCATGCTGTTGGATGGGTTCCAGTGATTGTGTGTGCAGCATAAGTTAATGCGGAATTTGTGTGAACGTTCGCGCTCGCGCTCGGAGTGGAAAGAAAGTTAGCGCGGTCACACGACACACAATAACGACGTGCACTTCGTCATCGTCAATCACGATTATCCGCCACTCGTCGTCGTTGTCGCTCGGGCACAAAATATGTTACACATCCCGCATACAGTGCACACACAACATAGTAACGGCGAACAAACAAGCATACTATACACAGAGTACACACCGGACACATGCGCCTCTTTCTTTTTGCATATCAAAGATACCTATTGTGTGTGAACACCAGCGTGAACACAACACACACAAGCATGCTACTTGTACGCCTCGCGTGTACTCTGATATACTACAAAGCGTTATGCGAGCAGCCAGCCAGCAAACGAAACACACGATCGCTGGTGCGCTGGTGTTGGCGTGTGTAGTGTGTGTATGTGTGTGTGATTGTGTGCGCGGTGTGCGCAGAGATTTTACTATACTTTGCAGCATTTTACTATTATATGAATAATGTTTGACCGTTATTTTGTGGCGCATCGATCACGACATGGCCCGTGCGCAAAGTGCGCTCGCACTCACAGGCAGCGAGTAAGTAAGTGAGCGAGTGAGTGAGTACGTGTATGCGTGTTACGGACTGTAAGGCGCGCGCACACACACATACACATACGTACAAACAAAAGCGTCAATGTGCGCGCGCGCCCGGTGTGGCGGCTGGCGGCAGAGCAATGCTTATGCTCGCCTTGATTTCAACTGACCCAGTACGCGGTCAATAACCGGTCGCACGTCGTGAGCATAATTATTCGAGTCGACGACGACGACGAGAGTGTACACTATGGTTAGGTGTTTGCGTGCGGACTGCGTGTGTATATAGATATGATATGTAAGTTATCTGAAATTATATGCGTCGTGTGCGTATTTATCTGCGAGCATGTGTTTTTGTCCGAGCAATGTGTGTGGGTAATGTGACTTTGAACGGTCGCGAGCCTCACAGAGTAAATGTATGTGTGTCTGTCTCGTCTCGAGGCGGCTCGCATTGGACGCAAATAATAATGTAGGCTCACACGTTGGATGACATACTAAATATCGTTTTGTAATGAAACGGCGAAACCGGCACGTGCTCATAGCCATTAAAACTCAACACTCATTAGCACTCCTCGCTCCTCGGCTGGCAACCGGCAAGCAGTTGGTGCGGCGTACGATGGTGGTGGTGACACATACACACACCCGTTTTGCTGATGACCGATAGTAATCTTATCACAGACGCGCGCGTGTACGCTCGCAAGTCACACATCAGCATCGTCAGCTCGACAGCTCAGCGCCGCGATGTCATCGAGCGCGCGCGGACTCTCAGTCAACAGAACCATTAGCGTCTTTGACACGATGCAAGCTCGTAAATATTGTCGCTGACTGTGGATGCAACATATGCGGTATACCTGCACACATGGGCGACAGTCTTATAATAAGCCGCTTCGCGCATAAGAAAGGGACGCATCAAAAAGTCGATAAACAGTTGGATATGGGAATGTGATCATGCGAATATGTGTTGTATTTACGATGTGAGCATAATCAGAGAATCATAATTTGAAAATTACCAACAGTTGTGTGCGTGGTATAGACACATGTTGTATTATAATCAAGACACATCCACTCACATGTGATACAAACGCAATGCCATGTAACGGTAACATCTCCAAATGAGCGCACTCAGTACTTACTTACATACACGTGGACACACTCACACACACACACACATTACACAGGCATCGATGGTCTTCACCGTGAGGTGTTTTACCCGGTGCTTTCCTCTCAACGTTTGCAAGTGCAGCGCGCGCCGAAGGCAGCAAGTCGCACGGGCCGCCGCTCCAGTGATAGTTTCTTTATCAATATAACGCTAGCGCGTCCATGAGTCGAGTCGAGCCGAAGAGCGTTTCGCAACGATAAACACAACGAGCATAGCTAGTATACTAGAATGCTCAGCGAAACAAACGTGCGCTTGTGCCGATGGTGTTCAGAATAGTGTGGCATTTTGCCGCAGGGTCGGGGCCAAACGGGAGGAGCGCATCGCGTTGAGCGTCTATCCAGCATGAGCGCTGGCGAACACATAGGCGCTGAGGGGAGAGTGGTCTGATCCTGACCATCATTTTTAAAATTATGAATTAATTGCGCAAAATGCCATTCTCTTCCATTTGAGTATACGCATGTTATTGTGAAACAATCTAGTGAAGAGTAGTAGTCTCTTAACCAATCACGAGTTTCTGTGTTTTGTAAAGAGAGTGAAATCGAATATTGTCAACCATACAAAATAACATATTTTCCTGTTTGGTTTAGAGGCCATAGCTTCGCTCTGAAGTTACTTGGAACAACATGCGTACACTCGAATGAAAGAGACTGGAATTGTACACAATTAATTCAACATTTTAAAAAATATTTAAAATAGCTTGTTTGTTTTATGAGTGCAATAGTGGTTCTATATACGAACGAAGAGATCTTTCTAAGAGCGTGCTCAGCCGCAGGTGAGACTTTTAAATAACATTTTTTTTCTTATACGATAAAATAATGTTAATTGAACAAACTGCATCTTTTGATTTTTTTTAATTTTATAGCTAGACGTACAAAACGTGAAAAACGATGATTTCAGTACATGGTTTAAATAGTATATTTCGGGTCGTATATGATTTATGTTGTCCACGTCTGTTTCATCCAACTTCCCCTCGGTCTATAGTAACACAGATTCAATGTTTTGCTCGTGTTTGTGTACGTGCAAAGTGCGCGCATCATTATTATTATAATCAGAGAGAGGAAGAGAGGTGTATGGTGTATGTGAAACCAGCCAACGACGAGCGACTGAGCAACGCAACGGTAAGCGCATGCATGCGGAGCTCTTCGGATCCGCGCAAAAATGCCCATCATCTCTTGCCGGTGTGCATGCGAATTTTATAGTTGACCGATGAACGCGGTAGGAGTGTTTGTGTGTTTGTGTGTATGTTGTGTGTATGTTGAACGATCGCGGAAGCACCACACGGCCATGCAGCATCGCATCAGCGTTGCACTCTAGTATGCAGCTCACGCTCACGCGGTGTATAACGGGAAATCTAATTAAATATTAGCCTAAAGCATTGCACCATGTTCCATGCTACACACACATACACACGAACTGCAGCCACCAAACGATCGACGAATACCTGAGTACCTTTCGAAATGTGCAGAATGCCCAGCGCATCGCACGGAATTATGTGATTTGAATAGCTCTGCCGTGCCGTCGTGTGCGAAGTTACCGTGTTCGCATATGCGCAAGCGATCGTTCGGACAAAGTGTATGAAATGTGCGAAACTACATAATAAACCAGCCAGTTAGTTGGCGTGGTTTTGGGCTCGGTCGCAGTGTGTGCGTGTGTGTGTGTGTTCGGACAGCAGCATGCAACGCCAGATGCAGGAGCAATGCACCTGACCTGCAACTGTGGTGCTGCGACGCGACAGATGATATACCGGCCACAAATATGACGGCGATAGGCTTGGTGCAAGTGGCGGCACGTGCACACTTTGCAGATGTTGTCGATTCCGACGAAAACATATACGATGCGAGTCTCGTCTTGTATGCTATACGTATCAAAAACGATTGGGTTTCGAGTCCGAACCGATGGTTCGATGATGATGATTAGCATAACCAAGCGCCGAAGCATACAATAATGATAATATATAATGTTATGTGCATGTCGCTGCGGAGCACATACCAAATAATGTCGGAAAGTAAAAGTGCGACCGCACGAATCAACGCGCGTTCGGTGGCCGCGCCAGACAAAAGGCGTTTGTTTTTCGTGTGGTCTTGCATCTGTCCGTTTCGCCTCTGACTTGAATTATATTGACTTTATTTATTTCCCTTGATCTACACACGCGAGAAAAACGACGACGCGGTTGTATAATAACTGTTCGTTCACTCACTTGCGTCGACGTCGTCACTCGCAGTCATCGTGTGAACGTGCCACGAATAATGCGCGCGTGCGCGAGCGCACCAGAGAAATGCTCCGGTGCGGAGCGCGATCAAAATGTGTGGAAATAATATCAAATCACACACTCGTTCGCACACCGCACACACACACACACACACCGGTTATGACATCGGACGACGCTTGTGTGTGTCTGTGTGTGTGTTCGCTTGACGCGCGTTTGAGCGCGCACATGGGCAATGGATTGCGGATGCTTTACAATTTTTGTGATAGTTTACGGCAAGTGAGTGCGACTGTGTGTGTGCGCACGAGTATGGCCCGTGTTTGCGTTCGAAGCTGTCGTGAGTTCGTGTGTGTGTTTGTGTGTGGTTTGTGTGATTTATGCGCGCTTGCGCTCGTAAACCCAGCGATTACGCTAGTGTGTAGTTGTTTCTGCGGCTAGGTCGCGCGAAGCACACAACGATTGCGCGATGTGTAGTGTACACATTCGTCGGTAGATTGCTCGACGATTTCGAACGTGTTCGATTATAGTGTCGCGCAACTAATTGTCATGATTGGATTCTTTTCATCGAGGTTCTTTCACAATTTTGCATGGAAAGTACAACATACGTTCATGAAAATAGGTGTAATCTGAACAATGTTCAATAACATTCAACATCGTTACAATTGACCAAACATTACAATTTAAAAAACACTAGTCTGGAGTCTGGAGTAAATATTCAAACCAATTAGCAAGTGATTAGCGTTCGCGGTCTACATCTCACTTGTATATAACAGTAGCGATAGTTTAAAACTGGGATTTTTCCGTCATATTCTAATGGTCATTACAAGAAAACTATCGAAGATGTCTTGTTCGTATTTGTGACCATCATTAGCTACACATGTACCCTATCGCCAAGTCTCATGAGTACAGCGGGGCGAATTGTAGCCACCACCTGAACGAAGGAATCGTAATACGAACCACTTTGACTGGATGCGTTTGAAAAATGCGCATGGAAAATGTTGCTAAAAAAGATGTTTTTCGTGATTTCGAGCTAATTTTAGTTTTTTGATAAAATTGTGGTTAAAATTAATATTTTATCGTTTATTACGGCGGTCGGTTTCAAGACTTTTCTTCCTATTCTTCCTGCTGATCCCATCATAAATGCACCTTTGTCGGCCTTCCACTATAGCAATCAATATTTCCGGATGTCTTGGAGATATTTGAAATTTTTCACGTTTAGCGTACTCGAAATGTATTGTCTTTCCATCAATCGAACCCAGCAATGACTGGTTAACGAAATCCCAATCTTAAACTATCGTTAATGGTACATGAACAATAAATTGAGGAGTCAAACATCTCGCGAACGAAACGACAGATGATTTTTTTTCAATAATTCAAAAACGACTTGATAACGCATCCAAACATATTTAAATAACACAACAAATACTGAGATATTTCGCAATACCTTTAATTCGAATTTAAAATCCCAAAAGACCTAAATACGTCGTTCATGTAACCGATGTCGACGACGTTTACCTCGAATATGCGTTGCGGATTTTCGCGATGCGCATGCTTCTCGCACAGTACACACACTCAGCATAACATACACGCAATGTTCATATGCTCGCCGCCACCAGACTGCAGACTGCTAACAGGTTTTTTCGCAGCAGCTCACTCGAAGCTTTGCAGCCGAACGCAGCAGCAACAAAAGCATCATTCGCAATGCTTCACGAAGCGAGCATTATGTCGCGTACATCGGTGTTCGGCGTGCACAAATACCGAAAACCATGCTCGAGCATACACCGGTCCCACGATCGCTCAAAAGCATTACATATAAAGTATTGTATAGCTTTGCATACGGCAATACGCCAACTACAGTAGGTACAATGGCATTGCATTCAATTAATGTATACAAACACGCGTGCAAACATATTCAAAAACAAGCATACGCCTGACGCCGCCGCCGACCCGCACCGTTTACCCCCACTTTACTCTCAATAACCTCATTTATACAGTGCTCGTGTGTGTGTGTGTGAGTTGAACCAAAAAGCCTCACTGTGCGCGTATGTGTCAATACGTTAATTATGTGTTGACAAAGCTCAACGCTCAGCGCACTTGCTCATCCGATTCAATCGCCTCGCACACACACGCAAACGAACTACACGCGTACTCGCCTCTTTGTGTACTACTGTTGCATACCGACACGAACACCAGCACGCTTGCCGCAGATAAATCCACACTATGCCGTGTACACATATAATCGCAAAATTGGCTCTCAAACTGTGTGAGCCCAAGTTGGGGCGTGAGAATTCGTTTACTGTCTCGCACGGTAATAAGCACACCATCTCGGCATTCTTCGTTCGTTCGTCGGCAACCCGAGAAAAAAATCAACAAAAGCTAGACGGCTCGCTTCATTCAGAAGTCAGTACACCGAGTACGACCACTTGGAGTGTGATGTATGAGTGTGAAGAGGAAATCGATTGACCGATTGAAGCGTCTCGCGTCTCGGTTATGCTTAGGGGTGCTTGAGCTTGACGTCTTGACTCTGGAGCGGGAGCGCTAATCTGAAACTTTGAGTAGAGCAGAGAAACGTAAGCTTGCAAGCTTCGCTCCGAATCGAATCTATATTTTTCGCTCATTTGTTGTGGGTGGTAAAAGCTCTAACTCACATATGCTGTTGCTCTCTATCTCTCTGCCTCACTCCGCATAACAGACGAGACTCAAGACACGAGCTTGGAAACATCAACATTAACACACACACATCCAATACATTTACGCCAAGCGTGCGAAGCACTTAACTGTGACCGTTGACGGCAGCCAACGCCGACGACGACAACGGTGGCGGAGCGAACGGAAGGTCGGTCGCTATATAATATGACAACGACGACGACGACGACAAGTCGGTCGAATCCGATAAATTGCGGTGCGATGCGGACAGGGTGATTTCAGTTCGATGGAGAATTGTGTAATTATGATGTCGACTGGTTCGAGTTATTTCGTAAATTGATATTCAAGATCATAGTTCATCCAATCATCATCATCAATTCATTTCACCTCACGAATTGCCTGAATGTTTATTACTTAATTTTGAAGATACATTTTCTATTGTGTCCGGCTACATTTTCACCCTCCCACCCGACGACGGTCCATAAAACATTCCACACCCACCCATTCCGACGCCGCCGCTTGCAACGACGACGACGACGGCAACCACAATCATTTCCACAGTCGCCAGCAACCACCGACCACCGACCATCCCAGCAGTGAACAAAGTGCATGGGCAGTTGGCAGCCAGCGACGACGACGACGACGACGAGCGTAAAGCGGACGGCTGTCCGCCGACGCCGCTGCCGTCGCCGACAAAGACTGGCCAGGCCGCTGCCGCTCGGGTTGTCGGTGCAAAATCCGACGCGTCCGGAATACGTAAACATGTTGTCTTTGGTGTGCGCGCAGATTACCAAAGTATGTGTCTGTGCGAGTGTGTGTGTGTGCGAGTGTGAGCGAGTGTCTGCAAAAGCGTAAACATTATTTTCCCCCGTGGCGTTTGGGGCCATTCTGAGCGTGTCGTGTGCCGTGTTGCGGCATTTTGTATTTATGTGCGGGTGGAAAAGTTTCATATTCCCGAAAATTCGCCGTGCTCCGTGTGAGTGTGTGTGTCTGTGTGTGTGATGATTATATGGAGTCGACCAATTGCAACGCTTTACACATAAAACAAATTATACTTTTTTGTGTGTTTGTGTGTGTCTGAGCGGGGGGCGACCCGACCCGACGACCGAGCATTGTGTGTCGGCACACGGGGGCGATTGTGGGTTGGTGGTGGGTTGGCCCTTGAAAGACAAACTTGAAATTAAAAAGTGTGCAGTCATCCGTGACTGGAAAATTCACTTCGGGTCCAGGGTGCGAAAGAATGTTCGACGTCCGATGCGAGATGCGCGAAGAGAAACGCGCAGCGGAGTGCTTTGGCAAACCTCATTAGGTGGTGGCGGTGTCGGCGATCCGCGGCTGCCACTCTCTGGCTTTCCTTTTCGGTGCACGGAATTTACGGCGCGGCGGTGGCGCTAAGTCGAATGTTTTGTAGCTCAAGGACATGGTAAAGGTCGATGGCGAACCGCCTGCTATGCGATTGACGTTGAACAGCAGCAGCAACACAAACGACATTCGTCTAGACGCAAAACGAGTGTGTGTGTGTGTGCGTCTGTGCGTGTGTCTGTGCATGCGCCCCAGCCATGTGTGGCTAATATGCTATTATCTGTGCGACGCAATGTGGGTGTTTGTTATTTGTGGGTGCTGAATGTATTTATTTTACATACACGACGAACATTTTCCAGGCCTGTTGGTGTCTCTGCAGCTGTGCTGTGCTAATGAACACATCATATCAACTGAATGGTACATAATTCGACAAGGCATGAATGCGCCGGTTATAAAAGACGTGATGCGCAGCGGAATGTGTCGTTTTTAGAACATTTAGCATTAATTGCAGTGGGGAAGGTATCGATGTTATGTTGAACAGTGTATTATTTGTTCGAATATATATCACTTCTCGAGGATCCTGATGGGGTTTCCAAAATACTAAATTGGAATAAATGTTTGTTTTCAGAATATTGGTCGATATAATAAATAATATAATAAATAATGAACATATTGCAATTTGTTTATCATTTTAAATATGTTTTGATAGAAATATTGAATTTTCACTTGAAATATATAGTATTAAAACGTTGCTTCAATACAA
>JANTBZ010129823.1:0-15206 GCA_024741255.1 Exechia fusca | reverse complement strand
ATATCAACAGGACAGTTTCACTCAAACAGGAGCTTTTACTAGAACGAAATCAGCGCTCAGCGCTTCACTGAAAGAGTGATAAATTTCAAGCCAACAGCGGGAGCAGAGTGATCGGTGTTTTTTCCACTCTGCGCTTTGAGAACTAATCGTTTTTGTGTATAGCAATTTGTTTATTGCCCTGCTTTACGGCGCGTTTGATAGATTTGATGTGCCGTTTCTGGGATTCGAACCAAAAATGTGTGATTACAAAACCCGACTACGCTACCCACTCTACAATCGCGTCAAAATAACAAATAAAGGCCGTGGAATATATATTCATTTATTGTTCGATTATATACTAGGGGTGTGCATTGAAGCCTCGATTTTTTTATGAAATTGAAAGGCTTGTCACTGGAGAACGGTTTAATTTAACCCATTCGGATTTCCATTATTAGACAAATGTTCAGGTCCCTGCTCGAATAAATACTTGGTCCATCGGAGTATACCAAACAACAAGTCATATTCGATTGATTTCATAAAGGCCATGCAGTGCTCCTCAAGGGCGAATCTCATCGACCTAATTTTTGTATATTTCATACATGTATGTAATAACAATAACAAGTTAGCCGCTCTTAAATTCATTCTCTTCAGCGTACTTTGATGTCGGTGAACCGCTAAAAATTTTGGGACGCACACATTTCCATTCAAAACCCATTCTGTCGATTAGTATACTAGAAATGAAGAGTGATACTTACTTGAAATGTTTTTTAATCAAATTTAGGGCCCCTTCTTTTTTCGGTTGGAATTTGTTTATATTATCACGGGCACTACATAAGTGAATTTCATTGTTTAATAGTATAAAAAATGTACGAGTGCAAACCCTGCAAATGTTCTTTTCGACCTGTACATCGACATAGCTGGGTTTAAATAACAACCAGACGATAACATGTACACACACATTGTGATTTTGACTCTTGTAGCTGCTCTCAAATTCAGCAAGACAAGCCATTTCTATGTCGACGCGTTCGGCATAAATTACTCTAGGGGAAAAAAATCGTGGGATTCAATAGGAAGCGCATTGAAATTCACGATTTTTGTCCGAGAAACATTTCTGCTGATCGTACAAAAGTATAAAATGTTTCTACGTCCAATACATATGCCTCTGGTTAGCACCTACACTAACGCCGCTACGAAGTCGAAAGTTTGCACGCAAGTTCATCGCGCGCTCGCTCGCTGGCTGCAGGCTGGCTGCAGCCGATGCTGGCTGGCTGGGCGATCCGGAGAAAAGCACACACGCTCGCACGTTCGGAAACAAAACTCCGAACGCGCGAACACGACGCGACCACAGCCACACTGAGAGCTGCTCTTGTTCAGCAGTGTTTGGGCTTAGTCGTCATCCCGCTGGCCCGGTGAAAACACACACGGGAGAAACAAGCGTGCGTGCGCCGGGAACTGTCCGCCTCGAATTTTCCGTACTCGTTTTCGTTGCTCTGTTGCTGCGTGTCGTCGCTCGGTGGTGCTGCCAGAGGAGGAGGCGGAGGAGACGTGGGTCGAGGACCATTGTGTGTGAGTGTGTGTGTGTTGTGCGTGGGTTTTAGTGCTGATGATTTCCGTGGTGCCTGCCCGTTTATTCCACACAACATATAGTGCGTACACGCACAACATAAACCACCATAGTGTAGTCGAACGACATACCGCACCGACCGACACACACAACCAACTACTCTCCGGGACCAGACGGACGACGCGATATTACTTTTCGACTGGAGTGGTTGTACCTGTGCGTGTACCTGCGTGCGTGTGCGTGCTGCATGTATGTGCTCTGGAATGCCACCGTCGCCGCTGAGCACCTGTAATGAATTGCTCACCATAATGTTGCGGCGTCCTCGCGTCGCCCGGTCTCGTCCCGGTTTCTGAGCCCCGCAGGCATCCACATCCACAGCATACGTGCGCGACGTGCTGCTACGTACGTGAGTGAATGCTCGGGCACACACACAAAAACACTCGCATGAACATAAAAATGAAACGTGAAAATTCGCAGAACCATCGCCGCCAACTTTGCCAGCAGACCCAGAGTCATTATCGCCATGCATAAATTCCGCCCGCGCGCACACACACACCAACACGTACACTATGAATAATGCGTGACCCACATGCATACGCTGCTGCTTCGCTTGCGCGCTCGTCGTCCGACAGTCGACAATAACGTGTGATAGATTGCGGTTTCCCTCCCCAGAGAGCCGGGCGTGTATTATGCTCAGCGCACAGAACATAAAGTCCATACGAACGCGCACACATTAATATAAAATCTATAACCCCTCTGCCAGCCAGCCAGCCAGCCAGCCAGCCAGAGATGTATATGCTGGCCATGTAGATGTTCCACGCGTACGCACACAGTAGCCCGTAGCCCGAACAAACGGACGACCAACCAACTTGGCGGAGCCAGCCAGAAACGCGAAAACCGTGTTCACGCTTTTGCCCACTCTCGCCGCGCGCACATTGCACAAAAAACAAATAGCGCATGAAATGCGCGCGAGCGCGTGCGGTGATGATTTTCCCGTCATATCACGCCTGTACGTCGTCACACGCTCAACACACAAACACTGGCAGCCAGCACAAAGTTCAACCGCCGCCGCCGCCAACACACGCACATCATTCGCATCCTTGTTATCGGCTCGTAGAAAAGCTTAGTTATATCGCTGGAGCCGGAGTCAGCCAGCCAGCCAGTCAGAGCGAATCCGCGCGCGCTCGCGCTCGCGTTGAAGCTCTCGCGTCGACCATCATCAGCGAGGAGCATTCTCCGAATTGTTGGGCCCTTCTTGCGTTAGCTCGGAATTCGCTACGCGCATAGCATTAGCTCAGCATAGCATAGCACAGAGGCAGACAACCGTTCGACGACGTTGACGGCGGCGGGCGGCATTCCGCGCTGGCACTGAGGCGCGCCGGATCCATCCATCTCAGTCTCAGTTGGCCGCCAGACATCGGCTCCGCACCACTCGCGCGCGTACCGCGAACCGAAGCACTGGCACTGAATAAATTTCGCGACCGCAATCGACGTCAATTCGAGTTAGTGTGTGGTTTCAGCGAGTCTGTGCGCTGGTTTGTGCAGTTCAATTTCGTCGACGTCGTCGTCGTCGCGGTGTCGCGGGCATAATTCGTTTTAGCGCGACGCCCGTCCGTTCTCATCACCATCAACATCACCATAACCGCCGCGCATCGTCGTCTTTTTTCTGGTGCGTGTCTGCGCGAGCTGCCTGCGGTCGTGTTGTTGTCGCACGCGTGCCAGCCAACGAGCTGCCATCGCACCGAGAACGACGAGCCCTGATTTTTTGTGCCACGCGCATGCAGCTCCCAGACCCGACCCGACGCACACGACCCACACGCGACTCGGCGACACCACCCGAAAAACACGCCCGGCGCCCCGGCTGCATTGTTGCAGCATACAGCACTCAGCCATCAACCTCCGCGAGCATTCATCCCGCCCAGCTCCCAGTACAGCCAGCCAGAGACTCGAGCTCGAGCTCGACGAGCTCTAAAAGCGCGCACGTTCTTTTCAACCCGACGGCGGCGAAGGTGGTCGCTTACAGCCAGCCAGCACACCTGTGGTAAACTTTCTGCACGCGAGTGTATGCGAGAGCCTGGCGCACCGGCGAACAATGTCGAGTCGACGAGGCGAGGCGTCGTCGTCGTCGTCGTCGAGTGCGAGATGAGTGCGGTTTTTGCAACAGCAGCATCTCGACGCGTGGGTGCAGCACTCGGAGCCGGACGCGGAGCCGGAGCCGGAGCAGCCGCCAGCAGGGCGTGCATTGATGGTCGCCGTCGTCGCCGCTTGAGATTAATTGATATAGACTCTCAGCCAGCGTTTCGTCGTCGACCCCGCGGGAGTGCAGTGAATATTTTATGCGCCTGAGCCGCGCCTGAACTCTGTTTGCTGGTGAGCGTGTTTGTATGTAACAGTTTTGTCGGCAATTAGGCGGAGCATTTAACTAACTGCGCGCTCGCTCTCGCACCTACACACTCTGCACTCTATGCACACAACGCGACCAACGCGACATGTGCATAATAGCGACCGAATTACTCGCCAAAAACTCTGCGCTGCGTGGCGTGGAACAACATAAACATACCGAATGAGTTTTTGCCCACTGCACGGAATGAGCAGAGCGCCAAGCGAACACACCCAGAGCGACCGAATCAAATTTTCCGGGCTAATTGAAACGTGCATTAATTGGTTAATGAGTTTGTGTGCCCGTGTGCCAGTGACCCCCCATTCCACCCACCCAACCAGCAACCCGCTTGCTGGCTGGCACGTCCGCATCGCATCGTTTTTGGTGCGTGAGTATGTGCGTGCGTGCGTGAGTGCGTGAGTTGTGCTTTTGGGATCCGAGCAGCAGTCAGAAGCAGCAGTTCCATTCAGCCGCATCAACGGCACACAAACACACACACACATACACACATATGCGCCATTCGTTGATTAAAACTAAAGTGCGGTAAAGTGCACACAAACACACACACCGACGCATACGCTTTGCACACGTGTGAGCTGTGCTGTGGCGCACAGCTTAAGGGATATACGACGACGAGTGTGTTTGAACCCAGCAGAACGGAACGAGTAAAATGTGAGTGCATATCCGTGTATAGAGCACACTTTGCATATAATACGCATACACATATATAACGCACTTTATACACGTACGCACTGTACGCAGATTCGCACAAACGAACATACACACACACAACAAATCTGGCCTAAATGGGCACTCATGTTTGACGGTGATTGCTATCGTGCAGCACCAGCAAAGCGCATACGAACCGCACAATTGTGAATCCGCATTCAACACGCCTGCTGCCAGGCTGCCCACGTCGACCGAAGGGTTTAACCCTAGACAGCAGCGGTGGCGGCAACGACAAGCCAATCTCACCTCAGCGCCCAGCTCCCAGCAGAGTCTTCAGCTGCTCCCTCTGCAGTCTGACGGGGAATTTTCGCCAAATCTCCCAGAGATCAGAGTATTAGGCCATTAATATTTAATCAGACATAAATTACAATCTGCACACACACACAAACACACAAACAAACAACGAACGGCAGACAGCGGCGGTGGCGGCTCAGCCAACCGACCGTTTTGGCGTCGAAAGCACTCGGCGGCAGGTATACAACATTTGCACATTGTATGTGTGTGGTATACATCATACACACGAGGAGAGAACACACGCCGAGCACACGCAAGAGCACTCGAAATAGCAGCCGTCGTCCGCCGCCACCGACGACGACGCCACCGACTCGCTCGTACACTTAAACAAACAGTGCAAACACTCGAGCAGACACTCGACCCCGTCGTCGTCGTCGTCGTCGTCGTTTGGCGTCATCGTCGTCTCCGTCGTCGTCGCTCATTGACACCCACCCACCCGCATTCGCACATACACGGCACTCAAAACCACCAGCACCACCGCCAATGTCTTCGGGACAATGGGACCTGATTGCCATGGAGGCACTCGAGCGCGAGGCGCACGAGCAGCAAACCGTGCAGGAATTTCCCGCTCGCGCCTTCTCGCCGCCCATGCTGCCGCCTGCGCTGCAGCTGCAGCAGCAGATCCTCGCCGCCCAGCAGCACCATCAACTACTCTTACATCCGCACCAGCACCAGCACCATCAACAACATTACGCGCCATCGAGCGGCGGCGACGGCCGAGGCAGCGGCTGTGGCGGCAGTCTGAGCGGCGGTAGTTTGAGCGGCAGCGTCGCCTCCAGCAATCCGCCGTACGGTGTCTATGTTACGATGGCGAGACAGCAGCAGCAGCAGCAATTGATGGGCTCACATATGCGACTGCCGCCGCAGATGTTCTATCAGCAGCAGCAGCAGCAGCAGCATCAATTGAAGCCGTCGCATCATAATTGTCCATTAAATCCACATCATCAAGAGTTACTGCTCAATCAGCAGCAACAGCAGCAGCATCATAACCTGCAGCAGCAGCACCAGCAGCAGCGTCATTATCCCATCACATCGCCGACATCGCAATCCACACAAACACCGGCCCAAACACCGTCACCGACACCGACACCGATTCCGCAGAACAGCGTCGCCGCCGCGCAGGCGCCATCAAACGCTGGTGCCGTCAGCGTCGGACGCGATGACAAAGCCACGCTCACCGGCGGACCGCAGGAGACACAGACGCAGCCTTTGTCGCAACAGCAACCGGCGCTGCTGACATCTCAGCTGGGCGGCGAGCAGCGACGTGCCGAGTTGGGCGACGCTGCCGGCGCTGCTGCCGCGGACGTGGCGACGGCCGATGGCGAGGTTTTCCGCCCGCCGCATCAGCATCAGCAGCAGCAGCAGCAGCAGCACGACGACGGCGAGGAGCTGCTGCAAGATCACATAAAACATTGCACGTGCAGCTGCAACCACATGGGGTACGGGAATTTCATGGATTACCAGGTATGTGGAGGGTGGTGGTCGCACGTGTCTCGCACGTCGAGTCGGGTGTGTGTGTTGAAGTTTAGTGGGGGTCAGAATACTGGCAATAGTGGAATTTCATCAGGATGATAATAGCCCTTTGAAATATTTGTATTGCCGGCTATGGCGCGAATTCGAAAAACAAAATAATAGACTGCTATCACTACATATGTATGTGTTGTTGAGTTGAGAAATTTTTAGAAAAGTATAACAAGATATGATGAAAAAACATGTTTGATGAGGACACATTTTGTTTTAGATCATAGTAATCTTTCAACTCACCATTAAATATCTTATACTCAAACTGTCATTAGATCGGAAGTTATTTTGTTCAGTGTTACACGCGTATTAACATATTCCCACTTGACATATTCTTACATTCAGTGAACAAAGAGCGACGAACACTCTACATAGCCATTTGCCACAGTAGGATTATTTCTGTATTTCGGGACTCAGTAGGATCAATCTCCATCTCTTCTTGGCATATGAGGTCCGAAATAGCCTGAAGACATGAGGAGGAAAAAAAAGAAGAAGACAGTGTCACAAGTCATCATCATCTACATCCATTTACCCCATTAAGGAGTGTTAGGCGACTGTATTTAAAATATGAATCTTTTACAGGTTATTTACCGTAGATAGGCACCAGTATATCAACACGACAACTTTCACTCAATCAGGCAGCTTTTTCTAGAACGAGAGCAGCGCTCAACTTAACTGAAAGAGTGATAACTGTCAAGCCAACATTCTTTCGTTCTACCACTCTGCGCTTTGAGAACTATAGTTGTTTTTGTGCATAGCAATCTGTCTATTACACATCACACAGTTCCTTGTATTGGCAAAGCGTTTTGATAAATTTGAGGTGTCGTATTCGGGGACTCGAACCACGATAGGTGGGACAGCACAGGGGGAGGTAACATAAAGAGGGACAAGCACGTGACACATCGTTTCGTCAAGCGGGATCGGCTTCGTTCGAGCAGAGACACCAGTACTTACGAGAAGTGATTCTCGGATCGCTGACCGGGATTGCCCTGTCAAACCGTAAGAGAGTCCTATCGAGATTCGTTGTATTGTGTATTGTGTTCAAGCCTCATCATATCAGTACCAAAAGATTATGGCATTTGTGTAACAACTAAATTATTAGGTGACACGTATCTTTGAATATTATGAATTCTCGTAGAGCGATGATATTCTTGGTGCTAATTGCCGTGTAGTATCTCGGTTCGGTTCTTTCCATCACACTAAAATACGTTATTTTGACTCACTCTATCATTCTCCCGTCTGTGTGTGTCAGTGTTGTCGAGTGCATGCATGCGTGTGTGTGTGTGTGTGTGTGTGTGTTCGTTCGTTCGTTCAGGTCGGTTCACCTACGTCAGGTGTAGAGTGTATAAATTCGAGATTCGAGCGCGTGTGCGCTCGCTCGGGTGCGCTCGAGCTGAATGCAATTGAATAGCATATAGCGCGCATCTCACCTTTCCTTTCCACCCGTCGGTAACTCGCCGCCGCTTTTGGTCCGGCGGAATGTGCCAGGTGACTGACTAGTAGCGGTAGTGGTAGTCGTAGTCTCTGGCCCGTAGCTCGGCGCAGTGAGAAATGGGCGGGTCGGGCGCCCGCTCGCAGAATTGTGGGCGGTCGTGTGCAAATATTTGGTTTCAAAAGTGCCAAGCTAAACATTGGCGTGCTGGCTGGCGGCGGCGGCGGCGGCGGGCTTGCGTGATGTGCTGACTAGCGTGTAGAGTTTGTGCTGCACGGCGAGTGTGCTGTGCAAGCGAGCGCACGCGGTTCGGTGGCCGGTCGTGCGTGCGTGCATATCTACGTGAAGTCATCTCGGTTGTCGGGGTGGGGATGTTGGCGTGCTCTGCTTTTGTTCTAGTACACACGGACACCATTCACAGCGACACAGGGTTGACGGAAGGGTTTTGTGTGTCGTGGGACAACATGCTTTTTCGTGTGCTTCTGGTTCAGCATCCGGCATAAATATGATTTACCTAATGGTGATGTGGAGATATTCGATATGCTCTTCTGTCCTTGATAGAGAACTGTTTTATCGAGAAAAAATGCGAATGTTATTAGCTGTGCAACCTGGTGCCCGCCGCTTTTGTATATCAGTCTCTAGCGGTCGTTCTGATTAGTGTAAAATGATTAAAATCGGCATATGGTAAGCTTGCGTATCTGTAAACATAATGGCATCAAAACATAGGTCCTTATCAGTTTGCATCACGAACTTATTCTCGATTGAACATGTCCGCGTTCGAGCCAAATTTGTGTCATTTGCGGGAAGTCATGCTATTCTTATTTAAATCGAAGACCAATAAGGCTGACAGGCTGAGGCTCTTCGAATCGCTCAGAGACTTTCGTCGAGGCTGCTCTTGATAATAAAGAAAGTGTCGCGAGTTAATTCAACGCTTAAAAAAATGTGATTCCGGAGTCTTAGGCCTTTTATTCTCTTGGTAGGACCAGATTTGTATGGTGTGTTATTAAGGGCTGAGGCCAAGTGAAATCAGCAAAAGGGATCGATACCGAACGAAATTGATGCGTTTGAGTCGATCACTGAAATAAAAGCCATTTTCCAGCATGACAATTTTCGACACCTCATCGAAAAAATTGTCAAATAATACCAGTCCGAAATGGGAGATCTCAACTCCCCGCTGTACAGTGTACACTCCGGAGTTGGCTCTATCTGAATACTACTTGTCACGATCGATGGCCGTAGGCCTCGTTGACGAGGACTCCCAATTTTATGAATAAGTGAAAAATGTGACTGTTTCATGGATCGCTACGAAAGATAGCCCGTTGTAAGGCCACGAAATCCGGTTGCTACCAAAAAGATGGTCAGAAGTAGTATCTACCAATTGATAGCATTTTGAACAAGAAATATGTAGCCATTTCTTCACAATAAATTCTCCAAGTTGGACAAAAAACGGCCTAATACTTACCTCACCTAATACTTAAACTTCGTTTCTTATGAAGGCTCGATTGTTTTTTAATTTGAATCAGCCATTTAATTTCAATCACCATTTTTATTTAACTAACGAAACAGCAATCAAAATCACCAATGTGACCTTCATTTCCCAAATAAACAATCCATATGTTGTAGCGTGTTTTGGGTCAAACAGTGGGAAAATCAACCGAATAAACCGAATTGCTATGGAATCCCATCGTGATACTATTCAAAGTATGATTGACTACGGGGACTCACGGACTATACGATGAACACGTCGTGCAGCATTAAGTGCATCGAGGAACAAAGAGCCACACCACGCGACGTTCATGTTTATACTCGATCGTGTTGCGTGTGTGTCGTGTCACGCACGGTATGTGGTGCCGCCATGCCCACAGCATGACTCCTGTGGCCCACGATACTCGATCTCGAAATCTCGGCATGAGAGTGCCGCCGTCTCGTTAGAGCACACTGATGAACACATCGTGCCATTGAACGCGCGTCACAACACGGCCCCCATCGGGGCAATTCGGACAATGGCACTCGGATGTGTGATTTGTGTGTGTGAATTTTTCGTGAGCGCTTCCGTTTGCCGGTGAGACCGCGTATTAATCGAGATGCGTATCGCGCGCGGTTTATTTGCGTTTTCATTAGACCGCATATTGTGTCAAAATACACTCGAACCGACGATATTCTCACAACATAAGATACTCATCTCATGGCATCGCATCGCATACATGAGGGCGATAGAATTAAATCACTGCCGCCGCCGTTTTCCTCCTCCGGACCGGATAACAATTATATGCAGCCACTAAAACAATTTCCACCGCAGTTCCGACACGGATGGCGACGACGCCCACTCCTCTCCTCCAGCCGGCCGTCCGCCGACACACTAAATATGTTCCAATTCAATTGTGTGTGTGTGCGTGGCGTGTGCGTCGGAGCATTATTCCGCCCTCGCGCATCCGCCACGCCACGACGTCGACATCACTTGGTCGCATCGTATCGACTTCGTATGGTATTCATACACCCTCTCTCTGGCCGATGTTGCATGCGCTCGTGTGTGTGTGCGTATGTTAACATCATCATCAACGTCTAAAGTGTTTAAGATTTACGCCGGCACTTTCAGTCGACGACTACAACGAACGCGCTAGCAGGGCGCTCACAAGGAGAGGTTACGTAGTTGATGTTGCAGATATAACTGGAAATACTGGAGTTGAAATGTACGAAAAATTGAATGTTACGTTTGAGGTTGAACCTAACTGTAGTGTATACCATACACTTGTATTTATTCTATCGATAAGATCCACGTCGCAACTCTGCCATTTATACATTTTGTACTTAAACTCAATCGTCAGTTACTTGTGTTTTCTGACACAGAATGCGATATTGTGTCTCGATTTCAGCGGTGTCTTGTTATAAGGGCTCTCGCTTGGAAGTTAAGACCAGTAGAAATTATCTTAATTTATTCCCCTAACGGTCGGAATGTATGAAGGATAACATAAGCCAAAATAAATCTAATAATTCCATCCGGTAAGTGAGCCCGGGGCCTGAACCAATGTAAACGTTAAACTTTTCATATTCTAAGACATTCAAATACAAAAGTCGGCACTTCGATTCATTTGTGAACGAACCAAACCAATGTGATAGGCCCCTATTTTCAAAACATTATCAAATGCTCGATTTTTCAAGACTTATGGAAAAAGGTATTCTTCGGGCCAACAAGTTTGGTTCTTTCTAATTCCGCAACCAAATGTGAGATGATTCCATTTCAATTTATCCTGTAAATAAAATTTTGTTTTATCCGTAGATTACACAAAACATGTTAAAGAGACTTTTAATTTGTTTGAGTCGAGTTCAGACTCGTGAAATGCACCTTAACTCTCATCCCCCGCACGTGTGTCAGGATTTTAGCAATTACTTACTACCTGTGGCTGAAGATATAAACAGTTCAAGGCATAATTGGTGAATTCTTTATAACCAGGAAACACTATATACTATACATTTTTATCTAATTGTGTTGTTTGTAAATACAAAATTCCATTTTATAAACAAAAAATAGCTCGTATCGATGAACCGTTTACGATTTGTAGCTATTCAAAATTTGAAAAATAAACATATAGGGTCTATTTAGAGCCCAACGGCGGATTAGTGGTAATATAAAAACCGTTAAACTTATCTGTATGACAGCGTTTTTATGTGGTACTGCAAAAATAAAGTTCCTATCCGAAACCTGCTTCCAATCAATGGGATGGGCCATGGGCACGTCCTTATACAATAGTAATTATTATTATTTCTAGTATCTAGTACTGTTTGATTAATTGCGAGCCCATCCCTTAGCAGCCAACACGCGCGCAGAGCAACATATGCCGTCGACGTTCACGGTGGCGGTTGTGTGGCGGTTCGGTTTGGCCGAACGGGTGTGAGCTGCGTCGGTTTTGTCGGTTAGCGCATTACGCAAACGCCGACAAGTCGCTCGAAGTCGTGGGGCGAACATGCGATATGTTTGTGTGTGTGTGTGTGTGTGTGTGAGCGTGTGCGTGCGTTGTATTCGAAACCGATTTTCCACGCATTTTGCCTACGGACGTTTGAGGATGCTGAGCGCAAACTGCGGTCGTGTATACGTGATGTAATACTCGGGGACGATATTCGTTCAAGCGCCGCCACGCATGGATGAGCAGCAGCAGCACCCACTGCGGCGTATGTTTGCACATATTGTGCGTTTGTGTGTGTTTGCGTGTGTGTAATGCGGTGACAAGCACGCTCACATATGTCGGCGATACACACGATACACAGGGACAGAGATTTTTTTTTTGGGTGAATGTGTTTATATGTTTTGAAACTCTTACGGTCTATCGATTACTATGGTTTGGACAAATATCAATTTCATAAAACTACCCCAATTAGTTAATGAATTAGCATACACACAAATTATGCAATTTGCAATTTGCAATTACGAGGATTGGTAGACAATTTAATTCTTGATCATTTGAGTATTCAAACATTGTTCTAAGTGAATCCAGTGAGAAGTTAAAGGCTCTTTTCCAAGCACGAAATTCAGACATTTTGTTTGTGAGTGGAATCGATTATTTCCCCCATATAACATTTTACTGGACCGACTTAAAACAGTGTGGGAGATACTCAAACGAGAATGAAATTTTCTACAAATCCTCGTTGTTCGAAACAATTTAAATAATTTCTGAGGCTTTGTTCAGGGCGTTTTCCGAGTTGAACAAAAGCATGGAAGATTTCTGTGATTGCTGGAGATTGTGTGTTGTTCAACTATAACTCATGTATCTCGATGAAAAATAACTTTTTGAAAAAATCAAAATAACATTTTGAAACCATATTCGTGTTGGGCATTAAATGTCCAAACAGATAAAGCTGATAATAATATATTTTTTTATTTTGTAAAACCATGTTATGTCGTGTAGAGAAAACATAAAATAGTTAGAGAAAATGTCTGTTATTCAAAATAAGCTCTAAATATTGATATTTTGAATTAAAAAGATCGTGGTTTTGAGCATAAGCGTAAATCGACAATATTAACCCATGTTCCAAAAGGCATCAAAATCGGACCATTCCTTTTATCTTTTTGTCGATTCTTATATCTAGCGAGTGTCCAATTGCTGGAGCATCTACTCTATGATTAAAATAGAGACTATATTTCAATCATACACATACACATTAAATTGCGATTCGTGACCTGCATGAAAATCAAGTGTAGTGTATTGCATAAATGTGAAACTCGATATGGGTCAGAAACAATCACGCCGCAATAAAGCTCTGCCATTACAAAGCTGTCGTGTACGAAGGGAGCAAAACATAGTGTGCCCAGATCTGTGGCTTGGTGTTCGTGAAACTCAATTTGACACATCTCCTCCCTCCTCTTCATGTACAAATGTATATGGTATAGGAAAACAATATAATATATTTCAGGCATTAAAAAAAATCCTCCGTAAGCAGGAAATTCGGCTAAGCCCGAACACCCAGTGTCCGTCCCTGCGAATTCTTCATTTACGAATTTTCGACTGCTGCGTCTGCTGCTGCTGCTCTCTTTGCACGCGCTCACTCTCAAGTATGATGTAGTTTATGACAATCGAAATGATATTAGTAGTTGATTGTCGTGATGAAGTCAACAGCGCCACCACCACTTTTATACTGCGTGATTTGGCACGCGCTGAGTGAGTGTTGAGTGAAGATAATGTCTATTCTAGCTATTGTATTGATTGTCGCTAGTAGGGTCAAGTGCGGCTCGCATATTGTTGCTCGGCTATTTTTTCCGGCGATGGACAGAGAACACATGTGTGATATGGTTGTATTACGAATCACGTATACTACGTAATATAATCTAGAACATCGCGCGGACTACCAACAGAATAGAACCAGATACAATCGCACATCGCAAATCGCACACATGGCGCATATGTGTTTGCTCAGCGGCACGTGCCTGCGTTTTTTTCTTCTTGCGCGTCACATCGAGTAGTGTCACCTCTACACCTTTTACTCCGGGTAAGACGATACGGAAACGTTTCTCGCCGACCATCCCCAACCAGCCAGCCAGCCCACTTCCAATCTGGGCTCGTGCGCTCGCGTGTTTACTTTCCCCGTCAGCGCAGCAGCAGACACGCGAACATCTGTGCTTGTGCTGGGATGATATAACAATGCATGCGCATGCGATATGCGCGCGCGGGTTTCTGTAATAATAATATAATCATATTATGCGCACGCGATTCGTATGTGAGCGCGTGCGGGACACGCAGAAGCAGAGTGACACACACAAGACTCGAACAGCAGACAAACGCGTGCGCAAAACTGCGCTCTCGGATTGACACGACGACGAGAGTTCCTTTTACTCGACTTCCTGTCTCTCTGCGTGAATGTGAATGTCGACGACTAGAGGACGATGATGCCGTCTTGTGTGTGTGATGTGGCCAACATGCAGACGCGTGCGCGCTTGCAGATAATTGTCGGGCCATTCGCAGAATAGACTTCCGCTCACCTTTTACGCTGAAACGTGAACGTCTCACAAACACGCCTTTTTTGCTGCTTTGCCTTGTGCACGAGTGCAAATGATGAAGTGATGCAAAGTACTCTCTCGGCATTCGCATGCGCAAAGACACATACTACATATGCGGCGGACCTCGGGTTCAGACGCCGCAATAACGGTTGCGTTTAACATTCGCATACACATTGTGTACGATGCTGCAGTGCTGCACAGTTACTTGGGCCATTGTGTGAGCTGGCCCGCGTCGAGAGAGGTTGACGATGATGATGATGTGGTAGACGTGCGAACATATGCGTAGATTTAAATGTAAAATCGTCGTGATTCCACTTGGGGGTTTAGTTGTCTGGCATCTGTACCAGGGTAATGAATAGGAATATGCTTCGTTAAGACTACATATTTTTTCGGATCAATAAACTCAACATAAGCCGACTTTACAAATTAGAAATTTGAATCAAGAAGTATTCGAATTAATTTATTAAAACAGTTGGTTTATGTCAACTAGAGTGTTCCTCAATCGAACACACTCTATATTTTTTTCTTCTTCTGTTTTTCGAAGAGCTGTATTTTCGTTAATAATGGTCGTATCGGAGTCGGTCCGAAAGCTTCTTCAAGCTTGAAGTTTCTAGTTTCGAGATGTTGTGATGGTTTATTTTTCAGAGCGACGTGTATCGTACAGTCGTGATCAATACAGTGAGTAAAAAAAAAAATTTATTTTTTTCGTTTTTGTTCATGGTGCATGAACTTGGAAAAAATTAATACAACTAAACCGCAATATGGAGCGGATAACTGGTTCGTTCAGCTTTAATTTGCGTGTCTTTGACTCCGATGCGAT
>JANTBZ010129712.1:0-15208 GCA_024741255.1 Exechia fusca | reverse complement strand
ATACAGGGCGGTAAGACGAATGCACATTTGGGTCTTTTTGGGGCTTGAGAATAGCAACCACCTTACAATCGAACCAGCTTTGGGGGAAAACGCCCGTTTCAAAAAACGTGTTATAGAGACTCAACAGGACAGACATTGCTATGGCTGGGAGTTCTCGGAGCAGTGCGAAGGGAAGTCGGTCGGTACCCGCGCCTGAGTCGTTCGTTGTGCTTAATGCTGCTTTTAGCTCCAGCATGGAAAATGGAGAATTGTTCGCCGACCTAGAGGAGCCGTCAACGTTTCGCATGGCACATGACGGTTGTGGGACGAACGGCGGGGCTAGCTTGTCGCAAAATTGCATCAGCCAAGTTTCAGAGCTTACAGTAGACCGTGTATTCTGGGTCACGCCCCTGTAGCGTTTGGCCATACTATATAGAGTTGACAGCGAAGTATTTGCATTCAATGACGAACAGAAATTTCGCCAGCTCTCTCGTTTACTGATTTTTTTTGCACGCTGGAACACGGCTTCTGTTTGCTTATACGCCAGGTATTCAGCTTGTCCTCCGTTCCGTCTGAATTGTCTGAACGCTGTTTTTTTTGCGATGTATTTCTCATTCAGATCGGCGTTCCACCAGTCTTTGGCTACGCCATGCCTTATCGTCCTAGGCGATTGAGTCAGCGGCCTCGTTTGCGATTCTACAGCACATCTATATATAGAGGCCATAAGCGCATCATAACTCCATGACTCTGCTGGCGCCACTGCCAAACACTCATTCAATGATGACCGGTATAACTCCCAATCAATATGTCTCGTCAGCGCTCTGGGCGGGCATGCTACTCTCCGCAATTCGGGTCTTTTTCTATATTCAATAATTATTGGCAGGTGGTCACTTCCGTTGGGGCAGTCCAAGACGCGCCATGTACAGTCTAATACGGCGACCGTCGAGCACAGACTGAGGTCAATCGCACTACTTCTGGCTGGTGGAGCGGCTAATCTGGTCATTTCGCCGGTGTTCAAAATCGCCAGGTTATCATCATCAAATGCGTGGGTTAAAGTCTGCGACCTGTTATCGTTGTAATCGCCACCCCAGTCTGTGCTATGTGAATTAAAGTCGCCTAATATTAATTTGGGCGACCCTATCTGTTGGAAAGTATGTCGCAGCGCTGCCCGTGGAACGGAATATGGTGGAGATGGCAAATAAATGCTAGCGATCGATATGTTGGAATTGCCCGACAGCAAAATACGACAACTGACCACTTCAAACTGCGAAATAATCGGCTCATAAATAACGTCTAGCTGCTCCGCAAACGCGAGTAAAACGCCTCCGCCTCGCGTATCTCTGTCTTTTCGAGCAATTCTGAAGCCTGGTATGACGAATGACTGGCCAGTTTCGAGCCAGGTCTCATTTAATGCTATTACATTTGGTTTGTATTCTTCAATCAGCAGCAATAACTCGTCACGTTTGTTCGCCACGCTGCGGCAGTTCCACTGCAATATTACTAGGCCTGTGAATGTATTGAGGCGAATGGGGCGACAGCAGCGGAGATGACATCTGCATGCGGTAGCAGCGCTTCAATGAGGGGGTCTATAACGGCCTCCAGTAGGGCCATCCAGGGAGCGCCTAGCCCGCAGTTTCGGGCAACAGTTATTATCAAAAGTCTCAATGCTAGCGTCTGGCCGCTAGCTGCATTGCTCGGGGTCGCAGTTTTTTGTCTGGTTACTGTCGGAGCCTGTGCTGCGGTAATTACAGGCTTTCGGACCGGGCGGCTGGTTGCTGTCACTGAGCCATCTCGGTGTCGTTTGGTTGCTTTTGGGCGAGAGTTATCTCGCCTATTGCCGTACGGGTTAACGGGTGGGGGAGGGAATGCGTAAGAGACCGTTGGGGCTTCGTCATCAATTTCAATCTTCTCTGCTTCGACTTCATTGTCATTTGCTAACGACTCATACCGATTTTGGAGACGGGGGAAATTAACTTGATTGAGCGTAGGCACTGGTTGTGGCTGATTATTGACGACAAGCTGTCCGCGCGCATCAGCTACCATTCGCTTATACCTGGTTATCTGATCTGCTTTTTGGTTCTTCATGTGGTCTTTAGCCACTTTACGCATGTACGAGCAATTCTTCATGCCGTTCGGATGGTCTAGCTGACAAAACGGGCACAGCGTCTTGTTTGCAGTCAAGCTGGAGCATGCGTCTTCTCTGTGTTCTCCGCGACAGCGTGCACATTTGGCTTTTCGCCTACAGAATTTGTTCGTGTGTCCCCACAGCAGACATTTGTCACAGAACATCGGCTTCTTGAGGAATTCACGCGCCCGAATGAATAATTTTCCAATAACAATGTAATGAGGCACAACCTGGCCCTCGAATGTTACTCGCACTGTATTAGTCGCTTCGCGTACGTCAACTTTGTTGGTCGGACGAGTCAACAGCACCGCGTCCAAAATTCGACAAGGCTTAAGCGCCGGATCAGTGAATCTTCCTTCGCCATGTACTATCAAGTCTTTCACACTGCCTAGACCAGCGAGGTCATCCAGATTTACGGCGCCCTCAACTTCTACATAGGCGGCTGGGATGTTTACATTGTATCTTGAGACGAGCTCGCTGTCACGGACAACTCTGTTTGCATCGCGCCTCTCTTTGCACTCGATCGTCATAGCGTCGTGGTTCGCTCTCAATGTTGTTATTGACTTGTACTTCGTATTGAGATACTCTGCTAGCTGGATATTCGGCAGCCGTTCACCTTCGTGCGGCCGAATCACAACCTCAAACTTCCCTTTATAATCCGCACTGTATGACCGGATTCGAGCCACATCCCCCTCTTCTTCCTTTTCCTCCTCATTGTCCACTGGTGGGGCGACACCTGGTACTTCGTTTACAGTAGCCACTTTGGCGGACTTCACAACACCTCCGAAATTGACTTGAATGCACAAAAACAGGCAGCAAAGCTATACGATAAACCGCACTGATCGAGAGCAACCACAAGACTGCATGTTGTTATGTCTTTTGGAATGTATCGATATCATTCATATAAGGTACACTTATTTAAGCTATTTGTGATGCTAATCGAGACTCTTCTAGGTGGTATATATCGGCAGAAAATCCTAATTCAATCGTCTTCGGATTTTAAGGCCCCACTTTGTCACGTCAGTTGTGAAATTCTGTGCTCGTACGCTTCTGTTCTAGTAGATTTTCATTAAAGTCGCGAAACATTGCTATGTCGTTTCTTTCGATTGGCCCGAATGTCGATCGATCGAATGGGCCCTGTAGTTAGAAACCTGATTAAAAAAGCATGTCTAAAATAGTATAACTAGACATTCAATGACCCTAATACTAGACCCAATATACCAGCTTGCGTGCATGCGGATGCCTGCGTGCGCTTGTGTTCGTGTCGGGTTTGGCCCGCACTTTTGGTCGCTCGGTCGCTGCTGCTGCCACCGTCGCAGCGCCGCGTCGCGTTGGCGTCGGTTGCCGTCGTGTTCGCCGGTGTGTGTGTGCGCGCCGGTGCCGGCGTTTCTTTATGCTGCCCAGCGCGCAAGCGTGCGATGATGCTGGCGTCGCGCCGCAACACAATGGAATCGTGGCGTGCGTGCGTGTGTATAAAACACAACACGCATACAAACAACCGAGAGATAAATATATTATGTCCCACTGTGCGTGCACACGCGCGAGATTCGGCCCAAAGACGGGCGGCGGCGACAGCGTTGTGGTGGTCTTCTCGCGATCAACGAACACACATACAGACACGAGAAAAAAAAACCACATCGAAATCGCGACACTGTGGAGGTCCACGCCATATGCGCAGTCTGGCGATCATACGTGCGTGCGCTCCTCCGTGTTGGCGACCCTATCACGCGAATATACGCCTGGAGCTGGAGCTGCTGCGTGCGAGCACCAGGGCCGTTTTATGGTTTTCAGGGCCCTAGCTAATTATCATATTATTCCTATATTTGTCTCTATCATGCATTCCATAATATCTTTGAAAATTAATTCACTATGACAAGGACACCGAGTTGATCTGCATAAGCAAATAATTATATTATGAACTACTGTCAGTTTGCAATATTCGCGTGCGATAAAAAATTCAAAATACATAGCTTTCAAGTTGCAAGCCTAGGAAGTTACTCGTTGCTCTGAGTGAAAATCATATTTATTCAATAATATAAATCTTATGCTTGCTGAAACTCCTCATATATTGAAAATGTAACGAGCTTCGTGGAGCCCTGAAATACGCTCCCGACCCTGCCTGAAATAATCATAATCCAAATCATTATGATCTTCTTTCACACTCCGACTCCTCCGCCTGCTCAATTTGTGTTCAACATATTGTGAATAATACTGATCTGGTAGCACCTGGCTAATGCCTACTTGGCCATACCCTTAAGACCGCCATGGTGAGCACATTTGGGCGGGTTTCCACTGAACTATCGCGACTAACGCGACGCGACGCCGGAGCGCTGCATCGCGCGCACGCACGATGAAGATATTCATCTATAAATTCGCGGTCTGATGGTGATTTTTGCGGCTGGCTGGTGCGTGTGTGCAATGTCGCGATGTCGCCTGGCGTCGTCGTCGTCGTCGAGAGCCTCGCAGCATAATTTATGGAATGTTGTTTCGGGACACCATCATGCGGCGCCGCCTTGCGTTCAGAATCGATGTTAACATACTGTTTGAGCAAAACGCTAACGCATTAGGGCCAGCGCGCGCGCGACTCAATTGACCACACAGGTTCACGGGCGACTCGCGACGGACGGACGGAGACGATGGGCGATTTAATGTCGCCACTTTGTTATGCTGTTGGCTGTTGCGTGAATATGCTGCGGAGATGCGATTATGTTTGCAGGGCTTTCGAGATTGGTATACACAAATCTTTGTGCAGACTGTACCTGTTGGACTGGTTTTAGAATGAATCTGCGTGCCAATTAAATAGACGCTGGACGGCATTATAATCAAGACCAGTATCGATTGTGGGGTAATATTGATTATTATTAGCTAGTAATTTTTCAAATCACAGGATCACAGTGCAAAATACCTGGAGCTTTATAGACTTTATTTCGGCGACAAAAATATGGTTCTTGGATAGCTTTAAGAGAAATTGATGTTAGCTGTTCTTTTCGACATGGCCTCAGATATGCGCAGATATCTCTCAAAATAGTGACAATTCAGTGAAAAATACGAATGTCGAGAAAAAATGCATTCGAGAAATCTGTCAATTTCCATCTTGTTAGCTTGTAAGCTTGAAATACTGTTATTCGAATCTAAATCATGGCATATTCAGATTTTCTTGGTCAGAGAAACGTATTGGTCCAACAAAAGTCCTGATGATGTAGATTTGATGACATTTTAACTATAAAACTTTTATTTAGATGAAGCATGGTCTTGTGAACTCGGCAACTTGACATTTATATTGAAAATCCTTCTAGTGATCCTTTTCCTCGTTAGTGATGGTGTATTTGACTGATTTGTACTGTTAAAATTTAAAATTACATACAAATGAAAATGATAATTGTAAAACATGAACAAGTCAATAGGATATCATTCCACATGGATATTCTGTGAAGATAAATGTTTTAATAGATAAGCAGAGCACAATACGTCCAGAGCACAATAAGCCATTCATAATTGTATCCAGGGAATGCAGGGCATCCCTTTGCATTTCTGAGTCCCTGGATTTTTTATGACACGCGATTTTTAATCAGGTATGCCGAGAATGAAAATAGACACGAAACAATCATTGAACTTATTTTTAGCAGTGGATACATGGACTCCAAAAACGATGTCCGCAAATGGCTGTTTCGATCAACCAAATATGTATTATTGAAATATTATATTGAGAGCCTTTTCGAACGAGATTGGGACATTTGTATTCAGCGTTTTGTTGGTTTTATTTGGAAAATGTACAGCTCTGTATCGCGGTTTTTGCTATTTCATATGCTTACACGGGTATACTACCGTTTTGGTCTGACATGTCCTTCGATGGTAAAATATTAATCTATTTCTAATTAATTAACCTGGATTCACCCATAGATAAGACCATACAATAGCATATATTCGATTAAATATGTAAAACGTCTCATTCTTATTCAGAATAAAATTTGGAAAACAACAGTCACGCCAGCATTTCGCGAAACGCACATACACGGTTCCGCAACATTGCAGCATAGTTGGAGCGGCAAATGATTTACAACCAATTTACCAGTCAGTCGCCCTACAACGAAGCGAGGAATTCGCCCAAATAACGATGTTCAAATTTATACGTTCTGCGCACCGTTCAGCTTGCTGCACTTGTGCGATGGGCTGCGAAACGGCATGGCACAGGCGACATTTTGCACGTCATTTAATGGATTTTCAGCCATCGTGGCTGTGTGCAGTGTTCGGGTACACACAGAGTACGACTTGGTGGCGCATTAATTACGCTGCTGAAATACGTGCCGACGACACCGTTGGACACGCTCGACAGGACGAATTGGCATCGAGTCCGCCGCGCATACGCCAAAAACCCGACTAGCCAACCGTATGCGAAGCTCTGCTCAGCTCAGCTACTGCTGCAACATTCCGCACGCTATGTGCGTGTTTTTTCTCTCGTATTATGTCGTGGCGTCGTTGCGTGTTAATCGTCGTCGTCGTCGTATTTGCTGCATAAATAGCACTCAAAACGTGCCAGTGTTGCACCGACACGAACATGCGCACTCGCACACACGAACGGATGAAAATAGAAGTGATGCGAATGCAGGCACCTCATAAGAAACACTACACGTGTGTATGTGTATGTACATTTGTGCAACACGCCGCAATAATGGCTGCCGTTGGACTGGCATGTGCCAGCTAAAGTCGAATCGACGGCCGTCATACATATGTATATTACATTATGTCTCTATGTGGCAATTGACGTGCGGACGAGGCGTCCTCCTAATGGTGTGCTGGGTTAATAATAATGACATGCACGTCGCGACTTCGAACGACGTCGACCGTTTCGCACATATGCACATGCACATGCACACATGCACAAATCATGCAATCAGACCCGCGAATAAATCACTCTCCACTATATGCCTGCGTCGTCGTTGTCGTCGTCGTTTGTGCGGCGCGCGAACTGCAACATTGCCACAGCATAATGTTCCGCATGTGCATCGAGCGAGAACTGTGAAAATTAACACAGGCGGCACGGCGCCGCTGCATTGGGCTATAAATTCACAGCGAAATCAGCTATAACTATGTGTTTAATAGCTGCGCGTCGCGGCAATTAGTGAATGTTTGCAGAGTTTGGCATTACGGGCTGCAGTATAGTTGGTTGGGATCAGCGTTGAAGTTTGCGTTTCAAATGTTCCAATTGAAACTTTCGAGCCTGAAAAAAAGACATGGAGACTCGAACGAGGAGTGGTTTTTTTATGTTCAATTTAGTACCAGATATAGCCTAACAAATGGTTTGGAATGACGCAATATGTTATTGCATCACAAACTTTCAAGAGTGAACACCTAAACCTCTTCTAACACAGTCTTTTAGAACACGGTTAATTTGAACTCGGTCTTATAGAAATCTTCCTAAACCTTATAACAAGGTCAATACTATTAGAACACGGTATTATCCCCAATTTTTCATTATTTTTCAGTTGATTTACATGTTGGATAGGTCAAATTAGTTTATTCGCCTAATTCAAGTTTATCTAGCATTTTTCAATGAGGACGAAAGATAAAATCAACTTCCATCACATCGTCCTTCAAGCCGATCCAAATTGATTGGAATAATAACGGCAATGAAATCGATGCAATTGATGTGTCTAGGAAATAAACAATAAAGTATTTCGAATGAATGTGAGAGTAACATTTCGGCCTCTCGACAGCGAAATTCATGATAATTCTATCCATCAATTAGCATAAACATTTATCGATACTAGAAACATGTATCGATACTAGAAAAGCGATTGTACAACCTAGAACGTTGGAAACTATCTCATCATTTTGAACTTTCGAAAGGACCAAAAGAAACGTATTAATGGTACTTTGTCGATTGTTCATTCGCTATCGCTGAAATTGATCGTCGTTGTAGTTACAATGCGGCAAGTGTGTGTTAAATGATTCAACAAACACATGTCGTTGTTTCATAACGAAGCAATACCGCAAATGTCACTAGGGTCCTGTGGCCAAAGACGCCGATCATCCGAAGATCATCGTGCGCGCGCATTTGTCTACGCACCCCAGCAACCAGCCACCAGCCGAACGTATCAATCTCGACCCAGCAGATCTACCTGGTGGTGCTCAAATGCCACGACAGCGAACAGCGATTCGTCTCGGGTGATAAACGCATATGAGAGCGTGCGTGTACACGCCCCGCGTGTGCACGCGGTCACGTTCGAATGATCGGTGAGTGTGCGTGTGTGTGTGAGTATCTCTGTGTATGATACAGATCTCTGGCATCTTACCGAAACACATGTCTGCGCATGTATCTGTGTTGGTCTCAGCCCAGTCGAATGTTAATATGACGATCAACGGCAACAGCAGCAGCAGCCGTGTGTGTCGTTCACGTTTTGTATCCAATTATCCGAATGAATGAATTTGCGTGCTTGCGTGCTTACGTGCGCCGACGACGACGGTGGCGGCAACAAATTGATCCAAATCGGAAATCAAATGAATGTTAACCTGGTTTTCGGCTGTGAGTAGAGCGGCGTTTGGAATGATTGATTGTGCGTCGACGAAGCGTGGGAAATGAGGACACCGTCGCCCAGTCTGTTGGATTTGGTGTTTGTCTGTGTGCGATCAGAACCGTAGCTAAAAGCTACCAAAGTGGCTAAGTGGGCTTAGAATCCGCCTGACCTCAGTTGATCCCCCTCCCTGAATGTGATAACTATGGAAGAAAATGCAAAAAAGAGTGCCTGTCTTCATTAAATTGTTTTAAAATGTACGTGATATATTGCTTTTATGTAAACCGTTCACCATTATCTCGCAAAAAAACATATCAATTGAAAATTACAACGGTGAAATAAAACTTCCGGTAGATATACTGTTCGTGATAAATATTTTAACAGCGTTCTTGATGTGTTATTCCGCACTGGACACATTATAATTGCATCGATTTCTTCGCGGTTATTATTAGCATCAATTTCGACCGGCTCGAAGGAAGACGTGATGAGAAGATAATAAAACCTTTCGGCATTATTAGAAGATGCTCGAAAAATTCGGAGTTGTCTAAAAACATATATTTTAAACATGAAAATCAAATTTATCCCACAAAATTCGTTAATCCTTTGTGATAACATATCGATTGTGATAATTTGCATTAAAACTATATGATAAATACACTTAACATCGTTCGTTTCCAATTTACTGAACATAGTTGGTGAGATTCTCATCATTTGCTGCAAAAAAGATCGATAGCTCTTCGGGCCATCACACTACAGGTCGATTGTGAGTTTTTGCGTTTTGGCGGCACCCTCTCCGCATAAAGCTCTCACATTCCCAAAATCGAATGCACGATATGTCCAAACATTGTTTACATATCTTCAAAGTATCAGAAATCATAAGCATCCAAACTTGTCTATTTCCGAAATTATTTGGTGGACTTAATATAGATGTTTTCCTCACTAACTGACACATTTAGGCGTCGACTGCACGCATCGTTTTCGGTGTCCAAATGGCCTGTACGGAGTTATGGAAAACAATTGCGATTTATGTTTTTAGCTGGGGGACCACTCGTTATAAAACTTATTTTAGGTTACATCAAGGAACGAAATTCCCTCTTCTCCATCAGCCCGTATTTGATGAACCGCGTGTTACAATAAACGGTATAATGTAATGACAATTTTGAATTCCTCAAATAAAAGTTGGCACTTCCGGAACGTGTTATCGATTTGAGACTGGTGGCACCAGAATACCGATTTTCCCGGGACTTAATGATCCTTAGTAATTCAGGTGCGTTACTCAACTTGTCTAATGAGCGAGTGTTTGTAACCTGTTCGATTTTAGAACTAATTATTTTATATTAATGCGTCATAGTTAATTGTTGCAAATATTTTTTAATTCTTAGCTCTCTCTAACACCCCTGGCATGACAAGCTAGCTACGGACCTCCTGTGCGATAATCTTGCGGCTCGAATTATATCGTCAACATCGAATGTAACGCGTCACTCGTTTACATACAGTGCTGATGCTGGTGCTGCCGTCCGGAATGCCCATATTCGTGCACATGTGCACAAGCCGATGCACTCGTATCGGGGCTGTGTGTGGTTTATGTTGTGTGTATGTTCAGTGTTCAGTGTATGAACACGGCGCTGTCTCGCTAATTGTGTGTGATTACGCGATTGGCGTGTGTGTGTGTAATACACACGCGCTGATCGGTCGCGCAATTTACGCTGACATAATGTTCGTGTGTGTGCGTCTGGGTAAACAATAGCCCCACTGCGAAATCGTTACAAACATCATAAATGCTAGTTGAGCAACGAGGCGCGCGGCCAGGAATCAATAAGCACGAGCGATTCGATTGCAGGTTGCTGTTTGTTGAGTAATTCGCGTGCGCGCGTTCGCGGTAGCATAACTTTCATTTTTATTTCGAGTTTCCTGTATTGGTTTTCCATAACATCGTAGCAGTGTGTTATTTGGATGCGTTCGTTGCTACTCGAACTCGCAATAACTTGAGCACATGGTGCTCGTATTGCCATCTCATTCGACACACACGCACCAACATCAACTAATGTTCGCCCGATGAGGAGTTAGCAATGTTATCAAATGTATAATGTATCAATGTGGTATGATGTGTAATGAACTGCATCGCTCCGGTGCAGCTAATGTCGTCGCCCTGACGTGATTATTTCACTCGAGTGCAATGCACACGCACGCATAAACGCACTGCTGCTACTCTGTTGCAATTGCACGCACACGCACGCACACACGCGTGAATGTTTTAACATGCGAAATTATTGGACAAACAGCGACGACGACGAACGTCAACGAAATTGCCGTTTCGAAACGAAAGCACAGCAACGACATGTCGATATGTTGACGAATGGCAGGTTGTGCGTAATGTTGCGAACGCATGCGTGCGTGCGTGTGTGCTCTAGTGAGGCAATGAGGTTGCGACGATATGGGGGTCGAGAGGGCATTTTGAACTAAATTTAATAAGCACCCACGTACGCACATATACGCGCTGACGCACACACGCACCGCAACCGGTACAGATTTGCATACACACGTCGCAAATTACCTGGCACAGGGTGTGACATAGAGAAGAATATATTCAACACTTAATTGTATAGATTTCCCATAACATTGCTTTTGGAATACTCAATTTAAATTACAAAAAAAACTAATAATCTTTAGTTACAAAATAAAACATAAAACATAGTTTGTGATATAATGTTAGCTTACATCTTGTAGAACGTTACGATTTGCAGGTATCAGAATCGAGTTCAAAATGATCTCGACATCTTTCAAGTGTCTTTGGAGTGCAATATTTCTTGTACACCCTCTGCCCCATAATATGTCAAACCAATCCAAACGCTCCGTCCAATTGAGCATGGCGTATATCCAATGGAATGCGCGCGTGCGTGTGTGTGTTATTTAGCCTACGAGCATAAACGCGAATTGTGCGTTTGAATAAATAATTACACGCACGCGCGTGTGCTGCTATTACTACCCCGCACGCTTGGAGAACGTACACAGTACAACTGTAAAATTGCTACTACTACTACCCCGCACGTTTTCTTCTTTCAATTTGGTCTTCGATTTGTTATTCAGTGTGTTTAAGGGCACAAACACAAATTGTATTGATGAAGTTTTTATAATGAACCTCTACGTTTTGTATACTAGAGAAATCGTCGCTTCGGCTAAACACGTACTGAAAAGACCGATTTTCCAATATATAGAAACATTAAACTTATGCCCAAATCGTATTCATGAACCAATTAAAAATATATTGCTTGTATGATTTATCGATCGATAATTATGTTTTAATATTTTATCGGCGAGGTATTTATAAGGGCGTGCTTGTCCATCGGTCAGCCATTTAAACATAATGTGTTGTATACTTTACAATGAGGTTCATTGAACAAAATTGCATCATTCAAATGTGTGTTTGTATCCTTGATCACATTGAATAACAAGAAAGAAAACATTTTTTGGGTGTACCTACTCCAAGCGAGCGGGGTAGAATAGTAGACGTGTGCTATGCATATCAGCGCACACGATCGAACTTTTACGCGCGCCGAGTGCTGGTTGCTGGTGTTTCAGGTGCGCTACACATGCACACATCAAATGCGGGACAAATAGACGCACCCCCTGCCTCCTGCTCCCTACAATGCAACTGTGCAGCAAATGTGCAGCGGTCGAGCTCTGAACACATGAACACGCATGTGTCCACGCACGTCTATTCATTATTCATTTAAACGCTCTGGGGCCCTCAGGACTCGGCTAGCGCGAAATCACTCGCCACCGAGTGCGCGCAAATCGCCGTTGGAATAATATTTATGGATAATCGCGCTCGCCAGGCACACTCACTCACGCACGCACGCACTCACGCACACACAGCAATTTGCCCGGCTGTGCGCGCAATGCGAGCACATTTAAATATTGTTTTAAATGCATTCGGTGTTTGGTGGCACTTTGGTCGCACCGCCGACAGGTGTGCGTAGTGTTGGGCTTGTTGCATTCGAAATAGTGCACTTTGTGCACGTGTTACGAGTAGTAGTGTGGTAATCATCGGATTTGCATGATTTGCTCATGCTTTATCGCTCAATCGATTCAAACGAACTACCATACGTTTGAGTATATGGCTATGCTGCATTATAACAGACAGTCCGGAAAATCTGTGCCATTTGGTTGTAGCACACAAGACTTAGATGGAATTAATTATGAATAATTAACATAGCACTAGGGCGATATTATGAAATTTTCGATCTTTTATATTTTCGATGTTCTTCTTATTCGAACGATTCCTTTTTTGCATCGAAATATGCCTTTTTCTGCAATATCTCCTCCAAGTCTTTTTCTAGCATTATAATTCTGAAGTCTGAGAACCGAAAATAGAATATAAGAGCCATATTCGGATAATACCTTCTCGCCATGTGACATGTGAAGCTTCAGGAGCTCCAAACATTATATGTATTAGTTTTAGTCTCTCCTTTTTAATGTAGCCGATGAAGAATAATCATTTCTTGCTTAAAAATATTTTTTTTTGTCAACTTAGAAGAGTCTTCATCCCTCCTTGTTGACTACAAATATGACGCTGGGAAGTGGTGATTAATAATATAAAAAAAAACCTAATTGCGTACGATCTGCCCGAAACATTTGGTCGATTCCGAGGTCGTGCTGCAGACAATTTCAGAGAGCTTTTACATTTCCAAGAACATATCCAATAGCAAATCAAACTTTTGTATTCAATTTTCTTTATGGTATGATCGATTTTGAGCACCTGTGATTTTTATTTTCTAGATGTTTTCGTCTTCGGTTTCCAAATGGCATGTACGGAATTTAAAAAAATCTCGATAACAAACAAAGCTTTACAAAGACATGAAAAACCATGTTTTCTATTTCTTCGATTTAACATAAGTTGCTTCCAAAAAATTATGTATCGATCGAACCAAAAGGCCTATCAATGCCATTTTTAGTCGTTTGAAAGATCTATGTTGAATATTCAACATGCTTCACTGCACGGACTTCTCGCACTGCATGTTATGTTTGCTTTCATGCACTCCGCAGCGCATGCCAGATATCCCAGCAGCAGCACACGCTCTCACTTATCAAGATTCGTGCACCAGCAAATGTGTCAAAATCCTGAAACACGCCGGCGAGTGTCGTGTGACAGTGCCAAAAGTCATTCCATAACGTGTGCGCGCGCAGAACTTTACGTGGTCCGATGTCATAGCTATTTTTCGTGTATGTGTGCTTGTGTTTGTGTGCTCTGCGAGGCAATTCCGTGCCAAAGTGAAACCGCGCATGAAGTTGTTATGTACACACGCGGAGCGTTTCCGCCATGTCGCGCCGTGCCGCAGTCATAAACTGTGTCTGTCTGTGTGTGTGTGTGTGTTTGTGATCTCGACGCCGACAGTTTTCTCTTGAAAACGCTTCGTCGTGCGTAGTGCAGTAGTAGCAGACTGCCAGAACGATGCGCGCAGAATTGCGCGCTCGAACGCGCGAGTTCTCGTAAAAATATGATGTGCGAAAATGCGCGGCGCTTATCTCTGCGCTGAACACACACACACACGCACGAACACTCGTTTGCTTCGGATGCATGCAATATGCTATGCTACGCGCAAGATTGTCGTGTTATGATTTCGTGCGCCGGCGCTAGCGTTCGCTTGGCAGCACTCAGCGCATGTGTTTCGAGTCTGTTTTGCGCTGAAATTTCCCAGTATACTGAATTCGCGTGCGTGCGTGGCGAGCACATGCGTTGATTAAATTGTGCAAAATCTGGAGCGGCAAATCTGAAAGGGACGCCGCCGCCGCAGCAGCGACAATACTGTCGGTGTGTGTGTGTGTCTGTGCTCTCTGTCATCGGGTCGTTTAACGTCCGCGCGCGTGTGGACGGACACAAAGAGGTGGTTGTATGCTGCTATGCTGTGTGTCGTGTCGTGGCACTTTCTGACATGCCCGGACTCGATGCCGCTGCCGCTGCCGCTGCAACATGCTTTATATCCGAAAACGTTTTATAACTTAATAAACCCTGACATTTCATAATTGCATTGGTTTATGGACTAGAGGAGAGTTGCGTGCAGCATAAATGTCGTGTGCTGTGCATTTGCTGCATGCGGATACTTTATATCGAATGCATGTGTTTCTTCCAGTATCGGCGGCAAACAGTGGCTAACACGCGTCAGATATCATCCCAGTGAAAGAGCACGAAGGTTAACGAGACCGCGATATCTATATAAATTGTATGGTATATAATATGAATATATTGAATGTTGAATGTGGCGACTTTATAGGCCCTTCGCGGGCTCTGGGTAGCGCGCATGCGGCGTCAAAGCATGCAAGCGTCGTGTGTCGAGTGTCGTGTGCAATTGTGGGCTGCAATGTAGCGCTTCGAGCACGCGCGGTGGCGCCTCGGCGTCGATAAGAACGACGACAACGACGTGCGACTACGACTGCGACACCGACGACAACGTCGACGACGTTTCAGATGCGAATGCAGAGCACTGCTGCGCTGTGCTTGGCAATGCCGGTGTTGATAGCTCTGTACGATATATTTATAAGATTGCAAAATTGAGGTTTGTTCGATACAAAAAATGATCATGTGCAAGACGAA